>CAUYQG010183963.1:0-34296 GCA_963574415.1 Tarsius wallacei
GCACAACCATGCCCAACTAATTTTTTGATTTATTGTAGAGATGAGGTCTCGCCAAGTTGCCCAGGTGGGTCTCGAACCCGCGGGCTCAGGCAATCCACTCACCTCAGCCTCCCAAAGCATGGGATTACAGGCTGAGCCACCGAGCCCGGCCTCTGAGTTTTATTTTTTGAAAACATAATATTGATTCTATTTTTCACCTATAAATCACAAAAAGAGCTGAATCTAACTATTTGAGGTCTATGAACAAACTTCCAAAAAGATCCTTGGCTCAACTTGCAGCTCTTCTTTTGCAGTCTCAAATAGTTGTCCCTAATTCCTTTTTTCTCCCTAGATTCCATATAGTCTTCTTTAGGTTTTGATGGTCTATGGCCTTAGAATCTTGAAAAGCTGAAAGAATGATCTGTGTTACAAGGTGGGTGTTTTAAGACTTTTGAGTTTATATAGTGTTTGTGATTTTTTTGTTTCTGTTTTTATTTTGGTTTGGTTTTTGTTTTGGTTTGCTTCTTTGTTTTGCCACCTTCAAGGATTACAGTAGAGAATTGAGTAGAGCCATAGTGGACAGGAGATAGGAGATTGGGGACACAGAAAAATCAACTTTTCTCTTTCTCTTCTGTCTCCCACCCTCTTCCATGTGCACAATACACACACTGGCACACAGCTATCTGAGCAAACCTCTCAATCTCTTCAAATCCAACAGACAAACCATAAAACTCTCAATAAAAGAACCAAGAAGAACAATTCTGGGATTGAACTTTCTTCTCCTTTTCTGAACCACTACTAAAGCCTTAAGGAGACTCTGGCCCTTGCTGGCACTAGTTCTGGCAGCAGAACTCCTGGGCATGCTCAGTGGCAGGGTTAACAGACCTGGATCTAATGCTAAATTATGGTCTCAAGAAGGAGAAGACACATGGGGCAGGTGATCACAGGCTATAAATACCTTCAAGGTAACAATGCAAATGAGAGAAGGGAATTATTCATTTGCTCAGCAGGTGCTAGGACTGAGAGTACCAGCCTGGAGCTAAGGAAGAGAAAGTTTAAACTGGGGATAAGCAGAAAACCTCCTCACACAGAGAGTTTCTCGCCCAGGGCTCTGGATTTGGGAGGCCAGTGCCAGGTACCAGGACCAGAAGTGTGATAAAGGCATCCGGAAGAATTCCTGCTAGATTCAAGGGTCACAAGGGTAACCGCAGCTTTCTGGTTGTTATCTGTATTCTTAGGATGACATCCACACACACTCCTTTGCCTCAGGCATTTAATTTATAGCCTGGCTGCTCAAGAAACAAATTTCTCCTGTTCAATCCCTTGTGGCATTTGGGAAGATAAATTCCTAGTATCGCTCTCTCTTTTGCCCCTAAAGCTGGGGTTAGCTGTAGTCAAGTCATGATAACTAGTTCCAAACCCTGATAGGTGCTAATCCCATAAGCAAATATGTGGGGCTCCTGAATTACATTTGGTGGCTAGGAAACTGATATTGTCAGATGCTCAAAAGATAACAGGAACAGCAGAGGGAACATTCCAGTAATAATGATCACTGCTTAAATTATTATTTAATTTCTTTCTGAATGTGTGTCTTCATGGGATTAGTCAGGAACCCTACTATGGAAAGGAATCAGTATTTTCCCATATGAGCTACCTTCCTCCAAAAAGGTTTATATTTCCCAGTCATAAAGTGATAATTTCATTGTTAATTTTCTCTCCCCTCCCCCCCCTCCCGCCTTCCTTCCTTGCTTCCTAGAAAGCAGGATTTATTGAGAGGACAGAAAAACTCCCACAATGGGAGGGGACCCGAAGGGGTTGCTGTTTTTTAAATTTTATTTTCAATGTAATTTTTAAAAATACTTTTGGAGAATACGAATGGTTTTTGGTTTGGGTTTTAAGAATGCCCCCAGAGGCCGGGCTCGGTGGCTCAGCCTGTAATCCCAGCACTCTGAGAGGCAGAGGCAAGTGGATTGCCTGAGCCTGCAGGTTCAAGACCAGCCCAGGAAACTTGGCAAGACCTTGTCTCTACAATAAATAAAAAATTAGTTGGGTGTGGTAGTGTGTGCCTATAGTTCCAACTACTTGGAAGGCTGAGATGGAAGGATCGCCGGAGCCCAGCAGGTTGATGCTGGGGTGGCTGTGAGGGTGTCACTGCACTTCAGTCTGGGTGATAAAGTGAGACTCCAACTCAAAAAAAAGAAAAAATGAGTGCCGACCACCTCCTCCTGTGTGCATTGTACCCAATAGGTGATTTTTTGGTCTCTCCTCTCCTTCCCCTTCACTTCTGAGTCATCATTCAGTACTGACTTTCTAAGATAGCCCTTGATCAGCTGTCTACTTAAGTCTGACTCTCCATTGTTTATTACTTGCCTTTTATTCTTCATTAACACACACTGAGCACTGACTATGAGCAACTAAGACAATATGGACAGGACAAAACAAATACAACTTTCTTTGCCTCTCTGCTCTCAATAGTTTCAAGAGGTATGGCAGTGGTGGAAAGCACATGGATTTGCAGTCAGACACACTGAATTTGGATCCCAGATTGGTCACTTTTTAATGATATGATCCTGGGTAATTTACTTGACACCGTTGAATTTCAGATTGGGGATAATAAAACCAATCTAAAAGGAAATTGTAAACTCTCAATCACACACACACACACACACACACACAGCCAGTATGTAGTAGACGCTAGTATTAAAAACACACTGGATGATGTGTACAAACAGGAAGAGTGCAGGGCAGCATATGACTAAGAAAAGCTGAAAAAAGTGGTAAAGGAAGTTAAGAGAAGGGAAAGGTTGTATCAAGCATTCATTTAGGAAGTACCACAAAAGTTTTAGGATTGTCATATTTTCAACCTATAATTCATTTCAATCACTGAGTACCTTGCCTATGTAGTGTAAACTACTGGGGAATAATAGAGGACTATTACAGATGAAAGTGAGACTCAACCTGTACCCTTAAAGAGATAGGGCTATGAGACATGAATTGCTATTCAAAGTACAAACAGTGCTATGCAGAACAAAAGTCTGCAGGACTGGTCAAATGGTGTGCTGTGCCCATCTCCATTACTAGAAAAGAAAACCTCACATAGCTTTCTTCTCTTTGCCTAGCATAAATTAAACAAGATTTAGAAAATAGTGTGAAATCTAGGAAAAACTTCACAGAAGAAGGATACAGTCCAGTAAAATGCATGAGAGAATGTATTGCCTGTAGGGAAAGGGCGACATTAGACTACAGATGTGTATCAGTCAGAGTCATCCAGAGGAAGAGTAACAATAATCTATACAGGGTGTGTGTGACTGGGTGTGTGTAGAGAAAGAGAGAGGTTTAAGGAATTGACTAATGTGATGCTGAGGACTGGCAAGTTCAAAATCTGCTGGGTAGGCCAGCTGGATGGAGACACAGGAAGAGCTGATATCTCAGCTCAGATTCAACGGTCATGTGCTGTCAGAATCCCCTCATCTTCGGGGAAGATCAGTCTCTTACTACTAAAACCTTCATCTGATTGGCTGAGGCCCACCCACTTTATGAAGGGTCATCTGCTTTACTCAAAGTCTATGGATTTAAAAGTTAATGACATCTAAAAAATCTGCATATGGCATCTAGAATAATATTTAATTCAATATCTAAATCCTCTGGTCCAGCCAAGAGGACACATAAAATCACCATCACAACATGTTAGAGAAGTTATGCCATCATGTGAATTCATGCTTAATATTGCTCACTTACTCCTATGGCATCTCACAGAGAGAGCGGGATTTAGAGTGAGCTTCCTGTGATGGGAGGAAATGAGTGGAAAGTCAATTTACAATTCCAATGAGAAATTATGTATCTGCTGAATAGAAAAGGAGAGGGAGCAAATATCCTCTGCTAATTTGTGTTGAATCCTGAGTCAGGTGAGTCTTTTTTTTTTTTGTTTCAGAGTCTCACTCTGTTGCCCAGGCTGGAGTGCAATGGCACGCTTACGGCCACTGTAGCCTCAACCTACTGGGCTCAGGTGATCCTTCTGCCTCAGCCTTCCAAGTAGCTGGAACCACAGGCATGTGCCACCATGCCCGGCTAAATTTATTTATTTATTGTAGAGACGATGTCTCGCCATGTAACTCAGGCTGGTCTCGAACCCCTGAACTCAGGCAATCCTCTTGCCACCGCCTTCCAAAGTGCTGGGATTATATGCTTGAGCCACTGCACACAGCAAGGTGAGTCTTAGCCTAACTACCTAGATCCTTGAATGCCATGTTGAATCACTTAGTCTTGATGCAATAAGCAATTGGTAAAAGGAATTTCTGCTTCAATATAGTTTTTCTTTTTCTCTCTTTTTTTCTTGAGAAAACAGAGAATAGGTCAAAAAGGTTAGGAAAATCATGAGTGACTGAATTGAGTAGCATGACAATGGCCCATCCTGCAGATTTTGAACTTGCCAGTCCTCTGTACAAACAGTACAGAAAGCTACACTCCCCAGGACATAATATCTGTGGCATATCCTAGGTACACATTCCTACCGGGGATGGAGATAATGGCAGCACCTTCAAGAAGAACTTTTTAGCTCTCTCATCTCACACACGGAAAGTGTCCCAAACAGTCACCATAAATGAAAAAAAAAACAAAACAAGAGATTTCTCTTTGGCTGTTTGCTGCTTGTCAGGACCTACACATCAACACATAACCTTTTCATACCAATTACAGTGCATCTCAAATAATTAAAAAGGAAAAGTCAAAACATTACTGTTTCATATTCAAAGGTCATGATATCTCAGTCTCCTTCTCTAAGCTGGA
Source organism: Tarsius wallacei (assembly GCA_963574415.1). Classification (NCBI taxonomy): domain Eukaryota; kingdom Metazoa; phylum Chordata; class Mammalia; order Primates; family Tarsiidae; genus Tarsius; species Tarsius wallacei. The sequence goes on from CAUYQG010183963.1 coordinate 4,765, forward strand.
GCTGGAGAACTTGTCAACTTTTTCATCGTAATGCCACAAAATCCAAACAGTCACCTGTATACAGGTAAGTCACACTTTCCCTCTCAAGGCATCTGAATCAGGGCCTGTCTAGATCATGAATAAATCCTCAGAAACCCTTGAGTTATAGCCATATTCATAGGGTCTCTGAATTGACAAAGAGAAATAAAAACAGCACCTAGTATAGCCCCATCATTGTTCAGATGAGGAATCTAAAGTCTAGAGAGAAGTGATTTTCTTGCTGGTACACAACAAATTTGTAGCAGAATCAAGATCAGGACCCAGTTCATGTGAACTTATGTAGGTACACGTTCCCTTTGGCTTAGGTTAGGAACTCAGTGTCTGAAATAGGAGAACCTAAGGGAGAAGATGACAAACTAGTACCAAAGGAAGCCTGTTTCCCTTACTCCTTCAAAGACACTGAGCTGTCAGAGATTTTCCAGGTAAACCTCATTTTCCCAACAACAAAAAAGGAGAAAGGGTAGCATTATATCATTGTACACGGACACGACCTGCTATTCATGGGCAGATGACATTGCATGGGAGAGGGTCTCAACCTATAATAAAAGGGTTGTTTGTTTGTATGTGTCGGAGGGGAGGTGGCCATAAAGTAGCTACAAATAAAAATATTTAATATTTATTGAATATTTAATAGGAGGCAGGAGCTACTCTAAGCTCTACGTGGAAATAAGCTCATTTAATCTTTACAGCAATCCTATCAACTAGATTCTATCAGTGTCCCAATTTTATGGATTAGGGCACTGAAGTATTAGAAGTATTTAATATTCTCAGGGTCTCATAGCTAGAAAAGGGCAGAACTGAGGCTTGTGGCTCTGGAACCAGGGTTCTTAGCTGCCATGGCATGGCGCTCATTGAGAGAAAATATCACCTGTGAAAAGGATGACCTTCCATAAATTAATGATCTTTGGGTGTAGCACAGGGTGTAGCACAGGTCACAACAGACCTGGGGACATGTGCTGTTAGTGGCTCTATTATACAGAAGAGGAAGCTGAGGCACAGAAGGCTTGGGGATATGAGTCCAGATTTACAGCTAACAGCTGAGTGAATTGGATGCTTTCTGTTTAGGAAGGCTGCACATGGTGGCCACTGAAGATCAGAGAGGCAGAGCTGATGGAAAAGTGAGGTACAACACCCTCACTTCTGTACTAGAAGACTCTTGGGTTCATTCTTTGCCACCTGGAGGGGAAGAGGGGAGTGTATCACTCCACAGAAGATTAAGCACCTGACTCCCTGCCTTTCCTTCAGTCTCCTAGTTTCTCCAAACCCTGGGATCCAAGGGAAACACCAGAGGGCTCCAAGAAGAAAAGAAAGATGGGCCATCTTGGCAAGGAGGGCAAGAGGGAAGAGGGCTAGCTATCCTCTCTAGAGCTGGTGATAGGGTTATGCCATTGACAGATGGATTGACAAGTTCGGGAGAAACTATACCCCCTGTAGCTTCCTGGGAAAAAACACTCAGATACGAGAAAAGAAGACGAAGGTCCGTTTTTTGTAACTTAATACTGGCTGATAATTCTTTTACTTATTTATTTATTTATTCATTCATTTATATGTATATATTTTTTTGAGTTGGAGTTTCACTCTGTCGCCCAGACTAGAGTGCAGTGGCACGCTCACGGCCACTGCAGCCTCAACCTGCTGAACTCTGGCAATCCTTCCGCCTCAGCCTTCCAAGTAGTCAGAACTATAGGTGTGCGCTACCACACCCGGCTAATATTTGATTTATTGTAGAGACGAGGTCTTGCCAAGTTGCCCAGGCTGGTCTCACACCCGTGAGCTCAGGCAATCCACTAGCCTCGGCCCCCCAAAGTGCTGGGATTACAGGCTGAGCCACCTAGCCAGCCTGGCTGATAATTCTTGAGTGCTTTTGGTGTGCCTGGGGCCATTCTTAGCTCTTTATGTGCTAAGAATGTTGCAAATAATTTTGCATTATTCCCTTCACAACAGTCCCGGGGACAGGTGCTGTTAGTGGCTCTATTATACAGAAGAGGAAGCTGAGGCACAGAAGGTTTGGAATATGAGTCCAGATTTATAGCTGTATAACAGCTGAGTGGATTGGATACTGAGACTTTCAGAGGTGGCGCAAGCTGTGTGGTTTCTCATCTTCACATTAGGACTAGTCCTCAGAAGTGGAGCAGCATTAATGGAGATCTCAGCTTGGAAGAGGAAGCAACTCTGCAGACTGGACACCATACATTGTCTGGGAAGCAGAGAAGATGGGGCTCATTCATTCATCCAGGCTGAGTCACTATCATGTTTCAGGCACTGGGTATTCAACGGCAAACAGGCAGAAAGATTCCTGCCCTCATGGAGCTTCCAGCACGAGAAGAAGGGGTCCTCAAGGGAAGAGAGGAGAAAGCGGGTGTATCTGTGACTGTCAGTTGAGCATGAAGGCATACCCTCAAACCAGCCCTTGTTCCCCTATTCCAGGCAGATGGGGCCCGGTAGAGAGCCGGCTGACACATAAAAATGGCCTTCTGCATTTCTGCTGACACGTCGTCTGTATCTGATGGAGCAACATCTTCATTATGAAATTAGATGAAAATCCTGATGCACAGACTAATAGAGAGCATCCCACGCTCTTCCTCAGGAGCTGAACAACAGAAACAGTGCAGAGCAAGGAGCGGAACCAGTGCCTGCCCCCACCCCATCCAATTCCATTTTCATACCCACCTGTCATCTCCCCACAAATGTCATTAGCTCACAGAGGGGATGGAGTTTCATCGCATTGTCAGCCACCACAACAAAAGAGCTTCTTGTATTCAGGCTGCAGTTAAATTATGGAATAACTAGATAAATTTCATACAAGAGGCCCCCTGATGGGACAATGCTCCTTGTGGACTCAGGTCCCTTATCCCCAGCACAAGAGTGAGTGAGTGAGTTTTCTGTTTGGGAAGGCTGTACACGGTGGCCACTGAAGATCAGAGAGAGAGAGTTGATGGAAAAGTGGGGTATGGCACCCTCACTTTTGAACCGGAAGACTCTTGGGTTCATTTTTTGTTACCCAGAGGGAAAAGGGAGAGTGTATTATTCCCCTGAAGATTAAGCACCTGACTCTCTGCCTTTCCTTCAGTCTCCTAGTTTCTCCAAGAGACAGCTCTCTTCCCTGCAGGCCCTGCCAACCCATACAGTTTCAGTGTCACTGCTCCATGAGGGCAAGCTGGGCACAAGCAGGGAAGCCAGTACATGAGTGTGATTTAAACCTGTTCAGTTTACTATGTCCTGGTTAAATGCTTCTTCTCCCTCAATCCCTGCCATGTATCTGAGTTGATGGTTCATACTATGAAAACCACCACTCCCATTTCATAAAGCCAAGCCCCCCCACTTTGGCTGGCAATGGAGAGAAAATTTCCACATGGTCAGAAAGGACTGCCAGACCTACTGGCTGTCTCTAATTTCTTTACTCTCCTCGACCATTGCCTCTGCCCAGGTGTGCAGTCAGGGAGATGCTGCCTTGGCCAGGGCCTCACTGAGGAAGTCTCTCTGCTGCTCCTGGCCTGGGTTGTGGTTGTTTAGCTAGAGTGGCAGACTACTCTCCAGCTCTGGCTTGAGTTGTTTTTGCTCATATTTGGACTCTACCTTTGAAATGATCCTTTCTGTCTGAATCCTCCGGCATGTTCCTTGGGTGTATAGAGTAAACTGTGTTCCTTTGGTACCAGCTTCTTCACCAACTCGGCAGGAATTGCTACTTGCTTGTGTCTCCTCCTGTTTCCCAGGTGCAGGACTGCACTGGGGATTCAGGTGCAATCCCTGCATCCCAAAGGTACAGGGGGCAAAAAGAGCTCGGAGAGCTTAAAGGAGCTTTCCTATGCTGCTCTAATAATTATCATGTCAAAATGGCAGAGCCAACATTTGCTAACAGCTGTTTCTGTACTTTTTAGCAAGGAGGAGGGGGCTGACCCAGAGCTTTGGGACTCTGTGTGTCTGTGCATCCCTGAGGATGGGCTCACTGGAGGCTGTTCTCCTCCTATACCTAATCTGTTCTCCTAAAATGATTCCAGGCCAGACTCGGTGGCTCAGCCTGTAATCCCAGCACTTTGGGAGGCAGAGGTGAGTAGATTGCCAAGCCCGTGGGTTTGAGACCAGCCTGTGCAACTTGGCTCTACAATAAATAAAAATTAGCCAGGTGTGGTACACGTGCCTGTAGTTCTGGCTACTTGGAAGGCTGAGGCGGAAGGATCGCCGGAGTCCAGCAGGTTGATGCTGGGGTGGCCATGAGTGTGCCACTGCACTCCAGCCTGGGCGACAGAATGAGACTCCAACTCAAAAATAAAAAATAAAAAAAAGATGATTCTAAGGGCACTCATTTATAGAGTGTGTCAGGCACATTCATGTCTCATTTCATCCTTATGATAAGCCTGAAAGTCAACACTATTGTCCCATTTTACAACTTGTCCAAGGTCATATAGCTAGTAAAACCTCTATCTATCAATATAACCCCAAGGCACCTTAGTTTTCCACCAGTTTGCATTAGGGTCTTTCTGTCTGCCTCCTGCCTATAATTAATTCATCTCAGTTTATACTTTCTTAGGCTAGCCATATGGTGGCTAAGTTTTGGGCTACAGGTACATTTTTCTTTATAGGCTAGGAGATCTAGGGTTAACTCTTGACAATGGAGAGGAATTTAGGTTGTGGATTACTAGCATGCAGACTTAGGCCCCTTTTTCCCAGTTGCCAAAAGGAAACCAGTATGTTAAATAGCTGTGCCTCAGTAGCTGTGCACGTAAAATAAGAAGGCATTCAGACATTTATTTGCATGAGCACCCTGGTATCAGAGACTGCATCTCACTGCAGATGACAGAAACCCAAGTTTAGAGGCTGAATCCCAGCATAAGGACCCCAGTGACAGGCAGTCTAGGACTGAGGGACTACTGCATGATGTCACCGTTTCATGATGTCTTCAGAATCCCAGGAGTTTATCTTTTCTCTCTGCAATCTTTAGTGTCAGACTCTTGTCCACGTGATTGAATGACGATTGCTTCATCTCCACCCTTACTTAGATTTCCAGGCAGGAAGAAAGACAAGATGTTAAAAAGGGGAAGAAATGTTGCCCAATTCAGGAAAGCAAAACTGTCTTAGGTATCCCTAGAAGGTCTCCACTCAGATCATAGGCGAGGTCCTCAGTACATGGCCACTCTCAGCTGTGTGAGGAGCCAGGAAAGGCAGATTTTTAGTTGGGCCCACTGGCATCCTAAACCAACTCAGAGATATCTGAGTGAAAAACATGAGGAGGATATGTATTATGTGGAGCAGTTTCTGCCATATTCAAGTATCTTCTACTATGCAGAATTTTCTAAGGTAGAGAAGTAGCAACTAGGAAGAAATGCTAGTCTATGCTGTCAAGTTTATAGTCTTCCACTGCCTCTCATATTACCTATTACAACAGTTTCTGAAAAGACCCCCTACTTCTTGTCTGCAGCCTTACCAACTACTCATTACTGCTCAAAACACCTTAGTGATCTACTGTAGTTTGGATCATGCCTCTACTTTTCTTTAAAAGCTGTAGTGAAAAGGGGCAATGTTGGTCAAATAAGACATTTGCAGTTTTAAAAGAAGTAGGTTCTGGGGACCTAATACACAGAAGGGCAACCACAACTGATGATAACATATTGCACACTTAAAATTTGCTAAGACAGCAGATCCTAAGCATTCTCACCACACATGCCAAAAAAAAAAGGAACTATGGGATGTGATGGATATGCTAATTAGCTTGATTGTGGCAACTGCTTCACAATGACAACATGCATCAAAACATCACATACACCTTGAATATACACAATTTTTATTTGTCAATTATACCTCAGTAAGGCTGGAAAAAATTAAAAGACTTTGAAAACCTGGGAGAAAAACAAAAACAAAGCCATAACTTCAGTGAATTCTGTTTCTAACAAAACGAAACCCAAACTCTCTTGCAAGCCTCATGGGTTTCTTTCTAGCTTCATCTCTCACCACTCTTCAGGCACTAAATGACTTCTCACTGTTTGGTTCCAAACAGGCCATGATCTCTGGAACCTCAGCTTCTTTGTTCTTTCTGTTGTATACTAGAAATAATCTGATCTCTCTTCTCCAATTGATAACTTCTTACCTATTTTATAAAACTATCTCTTCTGCTAAGTGTTCCCAACTTCTTGGATCCTTAGATGGCCTCATGACTAAAATTTCAGACTTGTTAGATGCCATGGTCTTTACTTTCATCGTGCTATTGGTAATGTGTATGCATGTCTGTCTCCTTCACGAAGCTGTGAGCCACAGGACTGCAAGCACAGGGCCTTTTACACTACCAAAGCCCAGGTATCCAGTTATGCACTTGCTACATTGTGGCTATTTATTAAATAATTATAATAGCACTCTTCCAGGCACTTTGTATGAAGGAGGTACTATTATTGTTATTCCCACTTTACAGATGAGAAAACCAAGACAAAAAGAAAGTAACTTGTCACATTTGTCCCTTTAGCAAGTGAAGGAGCCATGACTGAACATCTTGGCTTCTGGCTCCACTGCCTATACTTTTACTACTCAGTAATACTTCCCAGTAATATACTGGGTTAAAGAATGAATGATACCATGGATGTTGCCCAGCCTATTTTGAAGAGGGTACCTCATACTACAGGGAAATGTGTTATTCATTCACCTTTAGCTTACAACCCATTTGCCAATCTGGCTCTCCCTCCTTAAGCAGTGAGCTTGGCACAGGTGGGGGCTCTTCTCCATTCTGTTCAGCCCCAGGTTCAGTTCCTTCAGGTCAAAGGTCACGCTGCAGCACTCTGACATGGCTCCCTTGTGGTACCTGCTTTTTCTTTCTGTCTTTCTTTCTCCCATCACTTCCTTGTCACCGATGTAAAATCCTCACAGCCATCTCTGACGCCGCTAACCACAGGCATCCAGGAACAGTCTTGCTCCAAATCCTGCCTCCTATTTTCATATTTCCTGTGGCGTTTTATAGAAATAGCAGAACAATTGCTCATCCACAGGGGGTAAAGGGAGCAGGGTTTTATATAATTAAATTTTAAACTGACAAATTTTCTAGCCTATGGGGGAATAGAGGAAAGGGGAGATGGATACAGACCTTCTGGGGTGAAGGAGAAGCCTAGCCTTGGCATCAGCAATGCAGAATCTAGTTTTAATTCTAATTTTTAGCAGTGACAAAAACTGTGGACATAATTTGTGCCTTCATTTCTACCTCTTTTTTCATCAGCTGCAGCAATCACCGGCTGGGAAATGAGTCTCTTGTCAAAGGCTGCTTGGAGTCACCTGTATCCAAAGGGAGTGTCTGGATTTTAGGAAGTGTTGATAATTTATTTTCATCTCCTGCATTGGTAGACGAGAAAAGAAAATGATGGTTCATCTCTCAGAAGGAACATTCTTAATGTGATGAGGGACAAAGATCAGAAACATCTGTCTGTAGCAAGCACGCTTGGAGTTTCTTCATAAACACAGGTTTCCATGAAAACCAAACAAAGGAACACAAGAGATAGGCCAGGCAGATTCCACTGCAGCTCCCAGATTTAAATAAGCCTCACAGCCTTCTTCCTTTTAAGGTAGGGGACCAGAGGGCAAGCCTGGGTGCTGACGGCTGCACCCAGCCTTTGCCCATGGGCCAGGCTGGCCCCACACGGGTACGCATGGGTGCACAGACACGCTGCTCACTGGCCATTTGTTCCTTTGATGTGTGCTAAGTGAAACATAATTACCCACTTTGTCACATTGCATGTGACTTTGACGGCCCAGTGTGTGGGCCTTTTTTTTTTTTTTTTTTTTTTTTAAATACATTAGAAAGTCCTCAAGGGAAAATAGTTTTCTTTTGGGAGTTTGTCTCAGGGCTTCTATATGGTTCTAAACAACAGACTCACTGGAGCCTGGTTCCCTCAGTAAGAAGCTGGACCTTGGTTCCTGCTCTCTATCACTTTCTAATGGAAAGACAGGAAAAAGAACAGAGTGGGAGAGGCAAATGGAGGCACATTCAGAGGTTTCTATGAAGAAGATGGGAGAGGAAAAGAAAGGAAACCAAGAGGCACAGTGCACAACCATGCTACTCTTTTGCGTGATGATTTTTTTCCCAAAACCAAGGACGGGTATCTCTGTAGGAACCCTCTCCCTCCACCTTCAGAAACTTCCTACTTAAGCATGCACTTAGTTTATTTCTCAAATCCCTTGTACTCAAAGTCTCATTTCTCTTGCTCACAGAGACTCCTCCTTCTCAGCACACCCAAAGCTCATCTCTCCAGCAGCGCCAGCCTCCCTGACCCAGTTCTCTGCTCAAATGGAAGGCACCTGGTGACTCTAAGACAGTGCACATGCATGCATGTTCACACACAGCCTTCACCTCTTTGTGGAGACACACACTATACCTCCTAAAATGGAGCTTTCTAAACACATTCTGAGCCTGCAAATGCTGTTAGGGATCAGGCTGTGAGTTTCCTTAAATGTGAAGCCTGCTCATTACTGCAATTAATTGGCATTGCTGTGCTAATGCTAAGGCGGCCTGCCTATAATAACCACCAGCAGCCTGCTGAGTGCAGGGGGAGATGGTGGTGGGAGGGGGGCCCTGTGCAGTGTTTACAGTAGAGAAGACATGAAATCCATAAGCGTTCTCCTTTTTTGTAAGTCAAAGTTGCATGATCGAGTTGGTATTAGCAATTTCAATCATCTTTTATTAGTGCTAGATTGATTTTCTGTTTATTTGGTTATGTATAAAAGCAGAATTCTCTGAATAACTTTCATCCCTGGTCAGTTGATAAAAATAACACCACTACCCAACTCTTGTCAAGTAGCTGTGCATGAGTTTCTTATGAAAATCCTTTTGGGTGGGACAGATACCATGTGTTGCTGATGCTGCCACCTCGACACATGCTAAATGACATGGTTATCTCTGAAATGGGATTGACTTAAGGATTCCATACTAATTGACTATGCCTCATTTTTGGCAGTGGGATGGCAGGCCTTAGCAATTTGTCAAAATCATTCATTCATTCAACCGTTTGTTCTGTCCTCATTCTAGGTAAGCACTTCCTTGAGTTCAGGATGCAAATGAATTCCAGTTCTTCTTTTACCTAGGTGTATACACTTGTCTAAACTGTGTAAGCTCTCTAGGTCTCCATTTCCTCATCTATAAAGTGAGTACATTGACCAAGATGACATCTATGAGTCTTTTCTGCTATCAAGCAACTTGATCTAATAAAAAGACAAAGGCCTTAGAAACAATGAGCTTATCTTCTTGTAGGGAAGATATCATATGTTTACACCCAACTATAATATAAGGCAGTGTGTTTTAGATGCTATAGGTGATACAAAATAGTGCAGGAATTCAGAAAAGAGAGATCCTTTCTCTCTGGGATGATGAGAGAAAACTCTGTGGAAGAGTCAGTTTAGGTGTGTCTTGAAGGGTGAGTCATGTTGATTGGCAGAGATAGGGTGGAAGACAAGGTGTCTTGCATGATGACTGCATCACAAATCAGGGAGGGCACTTGGGCAGACACTGTCGAGGACAGTGGGGAACCTGAAAGGTGTAGTGACTTGAATTCCAAAGAAAGAGGCCTTCTCAAGAATGAGAGCATTTCATGGGCCACATTCTGCCAAGCGATCAACAAGCCTAACCATCATATTCCATGCAAGAACTTTCCAGATAACAGACCTCTCGTTCCTGTGATGGGCCCGCCAGCTCTGCCAATGGCCACCTGGGAAACCCCCCATGGGGCTCTTTGTGATGGTAAGTGTGTCACTACTCTTTGAGCTTGGTGGTGTCTATAAATCCTTCATATTGCTCCATGGACAACAAATACTGCCATTTTAGATATTCAGAAGTGCCCTAAATGGCAGGCCTGTTGCATTGCGCAGACATTTTGGGCTTTCTTCCTTTCTCTGTGCCACATTTTTTGCCTGACCTACTTCTCAACAGTGGTTCTGGTCTTCATTCCATCTGTTCCTGAATTGTAGTCTTCCTTTTGTCCTTCATAAATTCTCCCTATTATCCTATATAAGTACTCCTCATTCTCTCAAATGAGCCACAGCATAGGGAGTATTCCTCAAGCAGGGTGGATAGCATCTTGCATTTAGCAAATTACAGCTCAGTAAAATGAGTTTTGGATTTGGACTTAGAAGACTAGGTTTGAGATCAAGATCTTCCACATTCCCTCATGTGAACTTTGTCAACTTCTTTTCTAACATGGGCCTTAGTTCACTCATCTGTGAAATGGGGACATGCCTCTGCTGTAGGAGGTGGCTGGAGGAGAATTAAATTACAGGACAAAATGTAATTTATTATGCAAAGCCAACATTTTTCTATCAATTATGGTTACTGTAACTGTGTAAAGAGAGATAATCTTTCTCATTTTCAACATTTTATCAGCCATTTCATAAACAAAGTAATGCATGTGAATTAAAGTCATGTGCACAAATTGCATAGCTCCTCTCAAGCACTGTGTAATTTCCTTTGTTGTCAGGAAGCCCTGGCTGACTTCTAGCTTAAGCAGGGAATGTGGTGCTTTTTCTCCTATTTTCCTCTATGAATTTTTCACTGGATGTGGGATTCCCCCACCAGCTCTGCTGGCATTTGGCTGCATAGTTTTTGTGAAGGACAGCCACATCCTGCCCTCCTGTGGATGGACTTGGGGAGTGGAGGGATTTTAAGGATACTGTCTCATCCAAGCTCAATTTGTTCTCTTCCCAAGGAGCAGGTGACATGGTGGACTGGATGGGAGGAGCAGGCCGAGCTTGGTCCTTGTCCAGCACCGTTGGCAGTGCCCAGGCCAGCCCGGTACCCTCAAGGAGCAAGAGCAGCTCCTCTTGACAAGAACCCAGAGTGAGGTGGGGAGCCTCATTGCAGGTGGCCTACAACGGGGACCGGGCCAGCAGTTCAGCTTCCAGACAGGAAGTTCTTCTCCTGCTGCCTGCTGTTCTTCCCTAGGAACAGCTCCAGCACATCCCTTCTCTTCCCTAAGGCAGAGCTCTGAGTGTCATCTGCAGAGCTTGGAAGTTCCTTTGAACCTTTGAGCTCTTGTTGGGGAATTTGACCTTGTCTGAAGGGATAGAAGGAAGCAGAAAATGCCAAGAATGTCAGAAAAGGACAGCACATTCAGCCCAAACTGGGGATGTGGACAATGTGGTCTGGATTATTTGTAGAGATTGGTATTAGGACTAGAGGCTTCACAAGTATGCCCTAGTGATCAATTACTTTGGGGGCTCAATCGTTCAGGTGAAGTTCTTTTGAAATTACAGCATTGCTGAACTAAAATATATTTGAAAGTGAGAATGTAGGAGGAGGAGAGGGGAGCCAGAAGCCCACTCATGCAAATATAGGGATATAAATGACTCAGTTTCCTCCTTCGTAAAGAAGATAATGATGCGGAGTTGCTTGTTGGCAGGTTAGCTAATGAGTGGGTGTTGTGTTAATTAACGTTGCAAAGAATTATGAAAGCATAAAACTTCAGAAGTACCCTAGTCCTTCTAGTAGTATGATTCTTGATGTGTTTGCCAGCGTGGGTCTGCCAGTGTTTATGAAAGTGAGGAAATAAGAGAAAGTTGGAGCAGAAGGCGGAAGACATGGGGACATAGCAGTACCAGCTCACGACTGAGTGACGGAATCTCTAAATGCCATTCTCATAAAGTTAAAACAGCCTTAATTCCAAGGAAATGGAAATGAAACACTCTGGATATTTTGGATTGCAAGTAATCAAGCCCCTCACTATCAAAGGCTCAAAAAAATAAGCGCCTGGAGGTGGTGTGTCCCCAAGGTCAGCAATGGCCTCCAGGACCCAGGAACCCATACTCAGTCTCCATCATGTTCAGCACTTTGGATCTGCATGTCATGGTGGAAGGTGGCCATGTTTTGCCATCTCTCACAGTCACCTGACCGTGATCAAGGACAGAAATAAAAGGGACCTGGAAGAGGATGTTTGCTTCTTTTGGATAAGGGAGGAATACCTAGTTCTTCTACAGTGTAAAGTGACCATCTATAGCAGCAAGAGACAGAAAAGCAAATATCTGGTGTTTTTAGCCTCTGTTGTGGAAGGCAGGCTCTGCCTGCAGGAAAGAGGGGAGGAGAGAAAGATATTTTATACGGATGTCAGCACTGAGCACCCTTGAAACAATGAAATTTTAGAGCTGGTGTTTGTTGGAAAGTATTCACTCAGCACTTGGGGCAATTGTGTTGCTTCTCTTCAACTGCCAGGGACATACTTGACCAACTGAGAGACACAAACCAGTTGCTCTACAGAGTGCGTTCAGGCTTGATTCACAAAGTTTTGGCTTAACAGTGTCTCCTCCACCCATGGGTCTTCCGCCACAAGGCACTCCCTCTGGATATGCATATGGGGTCTGCATTGTGGCCCCTCCACATAAGAGAGTAAGGAAATGAAGACTTGGGGACCATCCACTGTGCATTCCTGTGAGGTTTACTCACTCTGCAAAACTGGATATGGTAAAATACATATATGGCAGCACTGAAAACAGTACTGAGCCCCTGCTTGGGGCCTGACAGAAATGGAGGCAGTTCTATTGAAAAATCAGGCAGAGGGCCTAGTGAGAAATTAGTCAGATGTTCAATGACATTGCCTAACCCACAGGCTTCCATCTGCTTGCACCCTTCTCTTCCAAACAGAGTACCAGTTGTAATTGTTCAGTAACCAACTGGCCATCTATCCCCTCACCTCCTCCAAATTGCAAAGCAGCAGAGGTTTCCTCCCTATCAGGCTAGAGCAACACATGAAGGTTGTTCATTCTTCTCCCTCTTTCCTGATGCATTTTTCATCATTAAAGGGAAAATGTCATTTTGGTGACAGATATTAGTATGATTGGTGTCAGGAATGAATCTTCCTTTCTCTGTCAGCCTTGCTTCACACAATCCTAAGACAATGTTCTGTTAAAAGGCCACTTCCATTTCCAACTCAAGCAGTGTACGAGAAGGGCAGGCTTCGCCTGTGATGGATGGGTTTAGTCAAGGCTGGCGTGATGCCAAGGAGCGCAGCTGGAGCCTGACCCTTCCACCGCCGAGCAAGACTGAGGAAGTTTCTGGGAAACTCATGTCTTATTTCTGGCTCAATTCTGTTGAGAAGACAGTCTTAAAAAGAGGAAACCTGCAGCTCTATTTGGTGATTTGTTTTTAAGAGGGGGAAGATTTGCCATCATCACTGACATATAGAGTCCTATAAATCCAAACCCTTATACTGAAAAGTTGATCTGGAAATGAAGATTTTTGTTTTCTTTCAGCAAAAATCCAGGTCAGCCTCTCTAATTCTTTTCCTGGTGCAGACCTGGACCTTGCATGGGCTGAAAGAAACCATATGTTCCACCTCTACAGCATGCCTCATCTGATGCTCTGCATAGAACTACATTTCAGGGCACATTTAGAGTCCAGTTTTCTCATGTGTGAAATAAAGATCATTACTTAGACTACCTTTCTCAGTTAATGATAGGACTATTCAATTCAATGAATATTTATTGAACTCCTACTCAGGGTCCCATACTTTGCTCAGCTTTGTGAAGGTACAAAAAAATGAAGCAGAAGTGACACCTGCCTTCAGAAAGCGTATAGCTTAGTAGGTGAGATCAGACAAATATTCAGTCAAGTATACAAAATAATGCATATACATGTAATTCTAATTGTGAAATACATATATCTCCTAAAAATCAGATGAGATCAAGTATGCCCAGGGTGGTATGAATATAGACATGTCTCCTAGAAATGATTGATTTAAACCAATGGGGGAGACAGGCATGGGGAGCATTGCTTAAAGTAATGTTTCATGGAAGAAATGGAATTTGAAGTGGTCCTTGAAGTCCGAATGAGATTTAGAAAGCCATGGATGGAAAGTGGGCATTTGGCAGAGGGATGTCTGAGCACACTAGTTTGTGACATAGAGAGCAACTTTGTAAGAGGAATGACTACTCTAGATTGATTAGGTCATAGGATGTTAGAAGGCGGGGCCACAACAGAGATTAATCCTATTAAATTAGTTTGAGATAGCTCCTGATTAGCGAATTCGGGTGTTTGGACCACCGAAACTTCCTGAACAGGTCAAGGGCATTATTTGAGCTCTGCTTTAGAAAGACAAAGCTGGCTTCTATATGTGGAATTGTTTAGATAAGCTATTATTGACTTTTTTAAACCTAAAACCATTTAAAACTATCTTCTAATATCCTCATTACTGTGCAAAAATTAACTTCATGCATAAAATATGTTACCTGTATGCATGCCTCAAAAAAATGACCAAAGTAATGTCCTAACTGGCCTTAAGGAAAAATTAAATAGAAAATGGTTGATAATAATATATAAATGTAAAATAAATCTTTGGGTACAAATGCACTAGAGGATGTAATGAAGTATGGATGTATCTATATATAGAATCACCATGAATGCGACAGCTAGAGTACGGACTAATACAGGGATGCAGAATTAATTGCTGACTCAAAGATGATGAGAAACAGTCCCATTTGTTATTTGATTTTTTTTCAAACTAGTGAACACTTCTTGGCAAAGCTCTGAACAAAACAAACAAAATCTTCTCCTAACTTGCAAGGTAGCTGCATTCCTGGAGAATTAGGGAGCCTTAAAACCTCACAAGAATATTTGTGTTTATATGTCAAATGGAGTACATTTTAAACTTATATTTTTAAAAGAAAAATGTTTCACTCACCTACATGTGTGGCAGGTGTTTGACGTCTGTGGCTGAATGGCCGTGCCTTGCCTTGCTGAGTGTCTAACCTTCCTGGCCCCCACACACTAAATGGCAGCAGTACCTCTCCAATTAAGGTGACAACCAGTCTCCACTGAATTTCCACCTCCACTCCCCCAAAGAATTTGCATGTTTTTGTTAAGAAGCACTGGTTTAGGCAAACAGGGTTGGAGGAAGAGAGATGAGGTATGATTTAATTAAAATAGTAGAAAGAAAAAAGCAAGAGAGCCTTGGTGGTAGCAGTGGAGTCTAGAGAAAAGGGAAAAAAAAATGCAAGAGACACCCACCCACCAGTGAGATAAGGGATGAAAATGTCCTCGGTAAAGTTTACACCACTGTGCAAATATTGTTGCAGTTGGAGTTAAATGTCATCACACTCACTGTACAGAAAGGAAATCTGAAGCTCCGAAAAGGCACAATGACTTTTGCAAAGACACAGAACAGGTCAGGAATTGCATTAGACACCAAATGCCTTAGACCTACACTGTCACTATAATTATTAATGCAAAGGAGCTTCTACTCAGCGTGGAGAATTACAAGCAGAGAATCTGAGCAGAGCAAATACAAAGATAGAAATAACTTCTAGAAATAGTCAAATTCCAAGTATTCTATTTATCACCTCTTAGTCTATGGAACACTTGAAAAACTCTTGGATTGCAAACAAAGACCAAGATTCCACAATCCATCCACTTTTATGTTTGCTTATGCCTCTAAATATTCATCAGTAACATTTAAGACAAAGGAAAGTGATAATTACAAGGGGAGAGTTTTAAAAAGATATTAAAGGTTAACAGAATTCTTGGCATTTGTGTTGTGTCAATTTCCATGTAATTATGCTCAATTCCCAGAATTCAGAGTCAGTTGTGCCTATTAATGCTTAAAGATAATATCCAAGGAAAATAATTTAGAAGGTTGTTTCTCAAAATTTCCAGACTTAAACCAAGTACACTGGCTAATAGATTGATTATTATTAATGTTATTCTTGGATGGAGAGTGCTAGGAGGTTGTAAGTTGGATGTTGGAATCAAAGTAGATTTGTTTTGAGGGTGTGAGTAGCCATCTCTCCCAAGAGCAAAAGGACTGTGCTAGAATGTTTACATAAGCTGATTTATAAACCTCTCCTAGTTTGGTTTGATAACTAATAAGAACAAGGGAAGGCACCTGAATTATCTAGAATTCTACTGCCTCTTAGAAGAATGAAAGATGCAATACGGATGTCTGCCTGTGAGAAGGTTTGATCAACTGGCCCCATGGAAAAAATGCTGAGATGCAAGAGTCTAGATTTTTTTTATATGCTTACTTATTCATTCATCCTTCTCACATTTAATTATTATTGAATATATTTTACTTGTTCTGTACTGTGATAGAGTGACTATGAATAAGACGGTTTCTTCTTCCCTTTTCTGTTCTCCTGTCATTTTGCATATTCCCTTTGTAGTATTGATTTCACTTGCGATTCATTGATTATCTGTGCAATTATTTCTAACATTTGTCCCTTCCAGCAGTCTGTGGCCGTGGGGTTGGACCAATGGTATAGCTGTCCCTATTGAATTACAGCACCTGCCTTAGGACATACTCGTTGAGTAAATGTGAGAAAAATGTTCTCATCCCAGCTGGGTGGGCAGGAACAATTCAACTAACTTACTTTGACCTTGGTTTGGGGGAAACTTTTCTAAAGCCTTTCCAATCTTGGGCTTACCATTTCTTTGAATCTCTGAGGCCCTGTGCATGTTATGCAGCTGTGTCTTCAGGAAATGAATGTGATTAATAATATATTTTCTCAAATGAAGTTACAATTAAACACCTTCTGGTGAAGCAAATCATATGGAACATACAGTCGAGAGCTCAGGCTCATGCATTATCCCTTGTTTTGGACGATTGCTGTCACAGTTCTCTTCAACTAGAGTGAGCAATGAAGAATTCTATGGAAAACCAATTGCTTCCCATCATGCCTGGAAAGTAGGCTGACGCAGGGAAGCAATGAGGTAGAGACGAAAGAGAATAGGACCAGGGCTTGGAGACACAGGCTGTTATTCATCTCTTCTAGTTCTTATAACTTAAGAAGTCGAGCCTCTGGAAGAAGGAAGCCAAATGAAGTGAGGGCCATGTCAAAGGCAAAGGAGACAATATCCAAGGAAACAGTGGGTGCACAGTGGAGCAGGTGTCCCCAGCCATAGTGAAGAGTGAAATTCCGGGGTCAGACATGGAGGAAATGGCCAAGGGAGCTGAAAGATAGGAATGCAAAACAGCACAACTAATCCTGTCTAATGGGGCCTTTCCACCTGCTCAGGGTTGATTTTCATATAAATCACACACACATTTTCTTTTAGCATTTAAGAAGCACTCTTACCACCAGGCAAGGTGGCTTAAGCCTATAATCCTAGCACTTAGGGAGGCTGAGGTAAGGGGATTGCCTGAGCCCACGGGTTTGAGAACAGCCTGGGCAACTTGGCGAGACCTCATCTCTACAATAAATCAAAAAATTAGCCGGACGTGGTAGTGTGTGCCTGTAGTTCTGGCTACTTGGAAGGCTGAGGCGGACGGATGGCCTGAGCCCAGCAGGTCAACGCTGGAGTGGCATGAGCGTGCCACTGCACTCCAGCCTGGGTGACAGAGTGAGATTCCAACTCAAAAACAAACAAATAACAACAAAATGCTCTTATCAAGTGTATGCAAACATTCCAGAATGGGTTCTGATATAAGGTGTGGGGCAGGGGGTGGGGGCATAATTCAATCATCTCCAGATAGATAATAGAATTACTTGGTAGATGGGAACATGACATTAGAAAGGTCACACTGGGTTACGTCAATTCAGATATCCTAGTTATCTGTTTCAGACAGTGGCGATTTTACATGGAAGTCATACTTCAATGGTTACAGATATATATCAGATACCCCCAAACTAATAAACAATATGGGCCTGTCACCCATTAATGTATCTAAACCTATTTAGATATTATTTTTGCCTGTATAACTTTTTGAACAAACTTGCTTGTGTTTATTCTTTAACTACTATCTTGATTTCTTAGTGTTCTTTCTTAATTTTTAGCTAGAGTTTGATCATTAAGTGTGTGTTCATGCTCCCCTTACACTTCATGAATACCAAAGGTCATTATCTTCTTAATTTTTCTTAATTTGGAGGTTCTTACAAGCAAATTATTTTAATTTTCCCTGGCAGTGCTAATCACTTAAATTCAATAAATATTTATCAAAACCTATGACGTGCCAGATATTGTGTTAGGTTTCAGAAATATAACAGAGAAAAAGACAGAAATTAAACAGTTAAAAATTTGAAGAGTATTGTAAGTGCTGATGCAGTGGCCATATACTGAGTTGAATGGAATAGCACAGTAAGACCTTTATGAAGAAGTTAGAACTGAAAAGAATGAATAGAACTTAGCCAGAAAAACATGGGGACTGCATCCTAGGCTGGAAAGAGGTATATGCAAAGGCCTTCAGTTGCAAAAGAAGAACCTTTGAGGAATTAAATTCATAATAAAAGAAAATAAAACCTGACCTGGCTCCATAAGGGAAGAAGGGCTGGGAGATAAAGCTGAAAATACACAGAGGCCACATCCTGAGGGCTCAGAAACCACATGAAAGATTTGGGCCTTTATTCAAATTGCAGTGTGGAGCCACTAAAGATTTCATCAGGAACATGACATGGTCAGATTTCAGGAAAAATTCCTTTCAATGTGGCAATTGAAATAGATCCAGCAAGAGCAGATGGAGGGCATCTTTACAACAGGGAATTTCAGAAATCCAGACAAGAAAATAAGGAGATCGTGGCTTGGTCCAGGTAAGGCAGTGGAAGTTGAGAAAGGTGGATAGATATGAAAGATATTTTGGAGGAAGCACCCACACACAAGAGAGTGATTGACTGGGTTACAAGGGGCAGTGATAAGGGAGGAGAGATTAAAAGTGACTTTTCATTTCTGTCTTTAGCAATTGCGTGCATGAAATTTCTTCACTATTTGAAAGTTACAATCATGATTGTAAGCAATACCTGAAGAATTTATACACGGCAATTTTGAGTAAAAGCAACATTTCTTTCTTTGTTTACATTTTTTACCAATACCCTTCTACTATTTTTCATCAAAATATTTGGACCAATACTTCTTTTTTCATAAAAGAAAAAATTCTGAAAATAATCTGTACTATTATACTCCAATATGTGTTGTAAGGACCATAGCTTGAGATCTGCTAGCCATAACTGATTCCAGGGTTACTTTCCTGGGTTGTAAAAGAATAATCACTAGTGACCATTTGTGGACTTGGAACTACACTCCAAGTACTGCTCTGGGTACGTTACATAAATTATCTCATTTAACCCTCACAGCAAATATAAAAGGTAGGTAATATTCCTTTTTAATATTGGAAAAAAATTGAGACTTTAAGAGGTAAGAAAATTTTCCAAGGTCAAACCTGTAATTTGTGGAACTTGGACATAAAGTGAAAGCCATTAACTCCAGCATTCAAGTTCATTCAAGTTCTCCTCCACATCACTGTCTCTTATTCCTTTGCCCCGAGTCCATCAACTTATAAGCACACTTTAGACTATTTTTCCTAAAGTATTTTACATTCTATTTACCCACTTTTCTACATATTCGAACAACTTTCTAGAGTGTCAGCTGAAGATTTAATTACTTAAGGGAACTTAGTGTCTTCTGCAAACTTGGGAGAGTTCTCATGAATTCCCTTTGACAGATCACTGGTAAAAATACTAAATTTGATTTGTCCTAGCAACTGTCCCTTGGGTAATCTACTATTAATACTTCTCTATATAGAAACATGTCAGTCTACCCTTGATTTGTATCTTAGCTTTAAGCTAATTCTCTGCCTTTGAAAAAAAAGATAGTCTTCTCATTATCCACTCCTTTTAAAAGGTATCTGTGATCCTGACACCTTGTCAAAACTGTTGTGAAAGTCAAGATATATTATTTCACATATTGTGCCTTATTCACATATACACTCACAACATTTTCCTCATCTCCCTCCCCCAGGTTCCAAGTTACCTGGGCACCAAGTAAGTATACTTTCCCAAGCCACTCATAAGTTGCTTTGACTTTCTCATAACCTGAGCACCACCTGTAGCTCGCTCTGTGGGGCTAGAGGAAGAAAGCATACAAAAGATTTAGGAAAATGCTTCCTTTCTGGAAGGGAGCACCCATGTTGACTCTCAGGTTAGGAGGAAGGCACAAGATTGTGATGCCCTAACAGCAGCCTCCTTGCTTCATTGTGAAAGGCCCTGAACTCCTGATGGTAATGCAGAAACATGAGCAAATAAGATGAAAATAGCAGTGACTCAGAAGCATAGAAATGTGTTTCATTATTTCTTGAATTTGTAAGTCTGTAAAATGAAGAATAAAGATGCTTTGAATAAGGAGTACATTTTTAACTGAAGATGCTGTAAGAGTCAAGTCATATCTTTAGTCTAAATTGACAGTGATTAAAGTAAGGGAGAAAAAAGAAAGTGGGATAATTTGTGTATTAGTTTAGTTAGAGATACAAAGAAACTTGACTTCCATGGCAGTACAGATTCAAGCCTTCCACAAGCAAACAGTTGAAAATGTGTGTCTTCCCACCAGCCCACCTTCTCCTCATCAGTGCCCCATCTAACCCTGCCCATTCCCATCTCCAACTCCGTCTCCCCTCCCCATCATCACCCCCTCACCAGGTCCTGCAAGGTAAACAGCGAACATTTATAAACTTAACTCAGCAAACTCAACCTTTAGAAACATGGAGTGAATGACTTTAGTCTCATCCAGTTCCTATTTCCTTGAGGAAAGTTCAGATTCTGTTCAGCCTTGATGTGTTGGTTTAAAGTAAACTCAGCTTGAACACTAACCTATTTGATTAGGTGTTTGTCTGAAATCCACGTGTATCACTAGTCAACTGATCTAACAAAACGTGAGTGTGTGTGTGTGTGTGTGTGTGCGCGTGTTTGGTGTGGAAATGTAAGTGGGTTACAATCATAGCAAAATAACATCACAGAAGTTCAGCCAGGACCACATTTATAATAAAAAATATTGATTGGTTTCAGGGAGAGCAAAGTTCAGTTCTACCCAATTACACTCTCACTGCCCCTTCTAAAGCAGCATGACTCAGGGATTATTTCACAGCTTTTAAGTCTTTTATATACAACTACTATTATAAAAATGTTCTTTGTGACACATAGAATTGCATATATGCATAAATGTATATGCATATGTCTATGCGTGTGTATTCAGAATACACTACGAACCCTAAGGGGCTTATTTAAGAGAACCAGGAGACACTGAGACAAAACACAGCAGAATGTGTCTTAAAAATGAAATGAAATAAGAAGAGAGGGAAAGAAGTAGATGCAGGAAACACAGAAGAATCCTTTACTGAAAGAGATGAAAATAAATAGGCCTCCAGAAAGTCGAAGGACACAGAGTACACAACTTACTAGTCCAGTTGACCTCTCTGGCCCTTCCAACCAGGATGTTCTAATAGTCTAGCCTTAGAAGGAGGGTTTAAATATTCTTTTTATGGCTGGATGCCTGGCATAGACTATATCTAGACAGCCATGTCCCAGCTAGGCTTTAGGGGAAGATTCCCAAATGGGCAATTAATTTAGATTTAATAGGACAGTTACTGTAAGTTTAAATAAATGCCAGTTAAATATTAACAGCATATTTATTGAAGATTAACATTGCTGGTTGCATTGTGGGATTTTCTTTTCCTTAAAGAAACCCTTTATCGGAAGACTTTTCATCACCTTGACTCTTCTATGGCTTGCCTTAGATCCAGGGCTGCTCATTAATTAATTTGTACAAGTTTTCTAAATCCTGCAGTGGGTATCTGGGTGAACAGGAAGAGGAGAAGGCTGTATTAGAAAGGCTATTTCTGTGCGGGAGAAATTGGTGAGTGAATCTGAGGGGCAAACCTCTTTTGATGAGAGTGCTGAGAAGCATTATATTCCTAGACTAATAGAACTGAAGATCCTGGGAAGTCATCTAATCCAAACTCCTTGTTTGGATGGCCAGGGGAAGAGGCCAGGGCAATTTCACACAGCTAGGAAGTGGCAGACTTGGGGCTTTAATTCCAGACCCTTGACCCAGCCTCCCCATTGTCTTACCATTGTAACCTAGAATCCTTCTTTTAATTCTTCACAAGTGCATTAGCCCATTTGAGTGAATTAGTTATTAGATCTTCTCAGTGACACACAGATCATGAAGATGTTGGTTCTTTTGACAAAGGAGCTTAAAAAAAAAAAAAAAAGCAGAGCCTTATCTAAGGTTGACAAAGTGATGGGCTGAGTTGAAACCAGAACCCAGGTCTTCTGGTTTACAAAATGATATTTGCACCAATGTCACCTCCAATAAAAAGTACAGTTGGACTGAGATGTTATCAAATAGACTCGTTTCATTAAAATTTGGCTCTTTTGCTGCTGCTCTTGGCTGGGGAACAAAGGAATAAAACCTCTAAAGAAAACGAGAAAAGGTCAACGAGAGACACGAGTATAGGCCGATTGTTTAGGGAGAAAGGAGTGTTGGGGCAGAGATAAGTCAAGGTCCTCTGACAGTGAATTTGGAGTTTAAAGTTGCAAAATTGATACTGGCAAGACTGCCATTCACAGCGCTCTTTCTGTTTGAGAAGCCACTTTCTGACTCTGGTTGGCCTGGGCATTATACACATTAGAATTGGTGTCTGTATGTGCATGTAGGTGAATGTTTGCAGGTAACCTTCCACAGCAGTCCGGGGTTAATCCTGAAGCACTGCCCTGGGATGTAGAAATCAGGAAAGAGAAGGCAGGCACAGGATGTTCTTATCAAATGACTAGTCTAAGATCGTGACCTGAGCATGTCAGGCCTTCCATACCTGAGGAAGCTTTGATTTAGTCATTAGACACATGGGAGAAAAGGACTTACAGGTTCATGAAAGGAGGTCAAGGGTGTGGCTCACTTTATGATGAGATGGAGGCATCTTGTTTGTTTTTCAGGTTCTTAGGCTACCTTTCTGGCATATGGGGAAACGTGGCAAAATTCTTAGGCTGCTACAGAAAGAAAAAGCCGTATTCTCTTTCCCAAGTACAGGTGGTATGCCTCTGGAGGACAGAGGCTGTGTCCATGGAGTGGGAGCTGGGGTCATGGCTCTTCCTGCCATGGGTTGTGTCAAGGCTGAGCTACTTCCTCTTCTGCCTGCATCTCAGATAAAGTTTCTGCAGTTTCTGGAACAAAAACCCTTCATGTTGTGAACTCTGAGAGTGTTCCCAGGGCCTGTGCTCAGCAGGCAGCTGTGGGTTCTCTGTCAAGTGTAAGCCAACTTGGAATGAGGGAAGCATATCCAATGGCAGCTCCTTCCAGTCCCAATATGAGAAGTCTGGGAGCCATCAGGCCTGTGTCAAACCCTTCACACCTACTCCCTCATCTCATCCTCACACCAGCCATGGGTGGTAGGTCCCCTTTAAGACAACGATTTTATAGGTGAGGTATATCCTCAAGATCCCACAGCTAATAATGAAGAAGGTGAATATTTGACTTCTGGTCTGTCCTATTCCAGACCCCATGGCCACAGTCTTTATTCATGCATAAATATGTACTGAATGAAGCGATGAATACATGAACGCAGAATGTCGACAGTTAGAGGTTTTCAATGAGACACAGAGCACTTCCGAGGTACCCATCCTTAGTTTGAGTGAACCCCATTGGAGCCTGCACAAGGCATTCCTTCTGGTCATGGGTCATGTAGAGTCTGTCCTGTACGCCTGCTATGACATTCCTGCCCACACCTGCCCATCCCTTCATCCCCTCCTCACTAGTGAGTTATCAGTGTGATGTCATTTCCTTAGAACAATGTTTCCTGATCTTTCAGATTTGATAACAACTTTCTATCACATGACGTCTTCCACATCTCCCTCACAGTGCTTATCATAGTTGTGGTCACTATGCTGTAAAATTCTTTAACATTCATCTCCCCTGCTAGACAGTGTGTTTTATGAGGGCAAGGACCATGTTACTTTTGTTTCTGTCTCTCCCATTCATTGCTTCTGCTGGCTCTGAGTATGCGCTAAATACAGGAGATAAAGTGCTTCCCCATATTTAGAAATCCTTGAGAGCAGCTCTCCCCAACGACTACCCTTTTAAATGAAGCTAGAAAACCACGCCTGGGAACTTGGACAAGCATAATGGGACAAAATTCTTCCCAAGGGCTAGACAGACCCCAGCTTATTTTTTTCAGCAATGAGAAGATTCTCACAGGCTTATGGGAAGTGCAGAGCGGAATTCATGATAGCCTCATCATTCATGAATGCTAATATAAATAAATAAAGCCACTGACAAACCCAATAGTCCTAGATTACAAGCAACATGAGGGCAGGGCTGTGTCCTTCCTCTTTGTCTTTCTAGCTCTCAGCACAGTTCCTAGTACACACGAGGAGCTCAAGATCTACTTGCTGGTTTATTAAATAAATTGAATTCAACTGAATAACTGGATACCCAGAGGTATACCGGGCAGTAATAGTATCGAGCCCTCTGTGGTTCTCTTGTCCACAGAGGAAGCAGATGAAGATAATATATTATTATTCAGCTTTTACACCTCATCCTTACCTGACAGGTATAGTAGAAAGAACCCTGGAATCAGAAGTCAAGAGTTCTGAGTTCTAGTTCTGATTTGCCAGTTATTCACTTAATGCCCCTGTGATAATTACTCCCCCCTCCTGGGGCTCAGTCCTTTACTTAGGAAATGAAGGGATTATACTAAAGATATTCCATAGTTCCTTCTGAATGTATCATTCTGATTCTGTGATCCCAGAGTCTTATGATGATCCAAAATCTAAATAAAAAGGAAGGATTCTGCCCACAAGACCCCTGACCCTTAGGTTGTCCCCTCTAGGTCCCTGCCTTTTGCTTCACTGGCACTTTGATTTTGACTCATTCATCCTGCTCCTCCTGACTTTTCTGTCTACCTTCAATTGTTCTATCGATCTTCTCTCCACTTTCTGCATCTCTTATAAAGTTTTACGGGTTTCAAAGTCTACAGACAGCCTCACCTTTACCATTCCTTCATATCCTCCCTCTCAATTCTCTCTATTCGTGACCCCTGGAGCCCTCTTCCCCTTTCAAGTTGCCCTTTTGCTCTTCCTGCTGAAATCCTAACATGCTGGACTATAACCCAGCTGAACAGGGATTTTATTTTGATCCTGTATTCCTAGAGGAGCAAAAAATAGCATATATCTTTCCAGACCCTGGCCATTCCCTACTCCCTTCTAGGAGCCACTTTATCCAGATTTACGCTGCCTTTTCTGATGAAAAGTGTCTGTTTGGCCTCACGCCACTGTCTACCTGCCGTACTCAGCTCTTTGCCTGTGCTCCTATTTGAGATCTCCACCAGGAGAGGGGGCCTTTAGCCTTTTCAGAAAAGGAGAAGCAGAACTGGCATTTGTTAAGCTAGTGCTCCTCTTTGGTTTCTTGTGTGTATGGAATAGTGACAGTAATTTAGCTAGCCCCAGCTTGCTGTAGGTAACACAGAGTAAAACAAAAACCACTGCTAATTTCTCTTTCATTGGGAATTCTTCCATATCCCAACCCTGCTCTAATGTACAGATGCCAAGGCTGCCTGAAGTCTCCATCTACCATCTCCTCGCCTGCCTGTCAGCCCTCCAGAGTCCCCACGGCAAGCTTCTTCCCACCCCCTTCGCAGTCCCAGGATTATTAAATGGAATATGATTGTTTCCTTTTGCTTAGAGAGTGTGTATGTGTGTGTGTATGTGTGTGCGTGTCTGTGAGCTTGAAAGGCATTGTCCTATAGATATTTTTATAACCTGAAGCAATTATAGCTGTCAGCCAAGAGACAAGCTGTGACAAGTTGATTTATGTGTACAGTATATGTGTATGCAAGAAGGAAGGAGAGGGAGTTGGAGGGAAGAGGGTGGAGGTGGGCACTCGTTAGGAATCTGCTTTCAAGGAGGCAGAAAGGAAGTTGTTTCCGTAAAGAACACAAATAATGAAATTGCTCTGACTGTCATCCCTTTTTCATTAACTTGGATATGCTGGGAAAAATAAACTAAACCCAGCAGTTTTTATGAAGCAAGAAACAGGATATAAGATAAGCCACTAAGTGTTGGTTATATTTAGGGATTAAGGGATAGGAAAGGAGTTGACATATGATTTTGATCTTCATCTTTTCAAACCACTTCAATGGCAGATTTGAATAAAGTGGATTCTGTCTTGTTAATTATGTGGGCATCTCTGACCTTTTACCACTTTCTAAACTTCTATGTTTGAGTAAAGTTTGAATCTTTGGGCCCACAAAGCAGGTATGAGGTTGCAAGTGGCTTTTCTTTGTCCACCCTGAAAGCTCCCTGAACTCAACTGGATTTTCCACTGACAATGGTGGGATGCTAAGCTGGTACTCTCCCTTCACTGTCAGAGACAAAGGTAGTTTGACTCTTAGATCAACTGCTTGTAAACAGGCACAGACTGAAACTCTTGAAGAGTCTGTAAGAATTATTATTTTTCTGCCCAGCCATAATAATGAAGCAATGACAGGAAGAATGTATTAATAAAGCATCTTCCACCTTAAATGGATTTCTAAGTATTTTCTTGTAGAGTTAATCATGTCTGTAGGCCCCTGGGGAAGGTCTGTTGTTGTCATTATCCACATTCCTGGATGCAAAAACTAATGCTTATTTGTACCTACCTGGAAATTAGATGCAAGAACCAGGATTAGAATTTATCATGAAAGGAATCATCCCTGCCATTCTCAGGCCTCTAGGGAAATGACTCCAAAGCCCAGAATGAGTCGCTATCCCTTCCCATGGACTAGCTTTTGTTTCTACTCCATGTGGTATGGATGTGTTGGGGGCAGGGGAAGTATCAAGACAGTTGAATCGATAAATTATTAGAGGTGATTCCCTGGCTTCTGGGGAAGAATCTTAAATTCAGCACACTGAAAGTCAGCAAACATCAACTTACACCTTACATCTGCTTTCATACTTAACTTTAACAAATCATTCGATTTCCTATTTCCACAATTTCCCATTGGAAAGTGGAGACAAAATAGAATTTTCCAAAAGTGAACTGGTACTAAAATAGGTTAGTTTTCCTCCTTTCCTTTCAAAAACATAAACAAAGCTCTTCTGCCTTCCATAAATGTAATTTTTTATCCCTGATAGCAAAGTCATTTGTTGCAGCCATAAGTTGACAATTGATATTTTTGGTGTTATATATCAAATGATCCCCAGTGGTCGAAAGTAGCAGATGGTTTTCCCTGAGAATTTAATATCAGGAAAAGTCACCAGAGGAGACGAGGGAACAATTGGCCTAATGATGAGTTGATGCAAAGTGTGTTGAGATCATCAGTGTAAAGTTGCTCCACTTTATATGGCTGAGCACTTTCTTGTCAACTATTAAAATAGAAAGGCGAGTCTTCTCAGTCTTTCTTTTTACCCTGGAGTTTGGCTTCCACACCTCCAAAATCAACTTCTACCCTACCTCTATAAAGTAGTTGTTTGAGGGAGACATGATGGGTGATACGCTTGGGTCGTCTCTAATGTGCTATCTACAAGTAAGTGGTTGATACTACTCAAAAGTTGCACAGACTTTTATGGCACCAGGGCCCTCATTGTTATAATGATTCTGTTATAGTGGTTCAGACTCTATGGGGCTGGATGGTTCTGTGGCAGAAAGTTTTTGTTATTTACCCGTTGTTACAAAAAATAGCTCCCTGGTTGGATTTGATAGAAAGACTAGGGGAAAAAAAACAAAGCCACTGTTGCTACTTCTCTATCCACAGGGAAAATGTGGGTGGATGCTAGGGGTCAGCTCTAGGAACTCCTGAGAAAAGCACATATGCGTTATCATTTCCACTGGACCTGCTAGGCTGTGCTGTGTGTCTGCCTCGCATAGGGCCCTGGAAAGGAAAGGCACCTATGTTCCATCAGAACCTTAATCAAGGGAGAAATAACAGGCACAGAGAAACCAGCAGCAGCCAGGGGGAGAAGTGACAGGAACTGAAGTAAATCTAGTCTCTCTCTGGGCTTCAAGAATTTGAAAAACACACTTCTTAGAGATGAAGTCTGCTGTGGAGAGTGAAGTCCAGGAAACCTGGGAGTCTGCTGTATAAATAAAGTAGGTGCTCAAACTCATCCGCCCAAGTGAGTGCTTTTCAGGCCTAGCATCTTTTAATGTCGACAAAACAAGAATAAAGGATGTAAGTCCACGTCTGAACTTGACCAACATTCTGATTTTGCCAGTTTCCCACACTAAAGTCTTCTGTAATTCTGCATTTGGTTTACAGATGGAAGACCTTTGGAATGGTAGTGTTGAGTCTCTGTGGTTTTAAGTAGCTTTGTGTGTGTGGGGGGGGGGGGGGCTGGTGAGGCGGGTGTTGTAGGATTGAATAAAAATTAGTTTCTTCTAAGACATCCTGTGTTGTACGATTGAATAAAAATGAGATTCTTCTAAAACATCCTCCCAACACTCTAAATTTACTCTAAATGCCAATGGCATCAATCTGATCCTTTTAAAGGTGCATGTATGCATGCTGCAGGGTCTTCCTTTCCAGTTAATTAGTTTGTGACCCTTATTAAGATGTCTCATGTCTCCAGCTTATTAAGACTGCATGGTAACTTTGTCTTTCTTCCCAATTTGGAAGTGCCCGATCTTAAGGGGAGAAACGGTTAGACTCCTGGCCTGGGCGGATGCAC
The DNA here is from genome assembly GCA_963574415.1 of Tarsius wallacei. Taxonomy (NCBI): domain Eukaryota; kingdom Metazoa; phylum Chordata; class Mammalia; order Primates; family Tarsiidae; genus Tarsius; species Tarsius wallacei. Next base: position 33,145 of record CAUYQG010183963.1, read on the forward strand.
TGCCTGGGACCGGCGCGGCGGGGGTTAAGGTGGGCGCCCGCGCCCCGCGCCCGCCCGCCCGCCGGGATGAGCGCGCAGTCCGCGCCGCCCGCCCGCCCGCTCGCTCCGAGTCGGCACCGGGGAAAGTGGCGGTCAGGGATGGAGCTGCTGCCATGACAACCCCGGCGGTCGGGGCCCGCGCGCGTCGGGGCTGCTCCCGGGAGGAAGGCGGCGCGGAGGCCGGGGGCGGCCGCTGAGTGTGGCGTCCGCGCGGCTCCGGTGCCGGCTGCGCCTCGCCTTCCCTTCCCCAGCGAGCGATCGAGGGGCCGCCGCGGTCAGCTCTGCCCGGTCGCTCCTGCCTCGGCCGCCGCATCCACCGCTCCGCCGAGCCCGGCCCCATCGCGGCGGCTACAGCGCGCGCGTGGGCTCCGGGAAGTTGACCGAGGCGGCTGCCGCTGCATCCCCGGATCCGGATTGCACGAAGCCGGCGTGGCAGTCTCCTCCTCGCACAGCCCTGGGCGCCTCCTGCGTGCTCCACTTTCCATCTGCTATTGTTACTGATTGTTTTCCGGTGGCCACAGCCTTCCTCCGAAACTTACAAAGAAAGTGTCGGATTTCCCCTTGTCGGAACTGAGGAATTGCAGACCACCTCTGGGTAGCTGGATGAAACCCACCCCTTCCCCTTCTGGTACCAAAGTGCTTACTCCTCTCCAAAGTGCCATGTCTGAACTGTTAATGGGAAGAAGCAGCTGCTGAGACGTGCCCTACCTTTGCACCTGCCTTGCGCTCCCCTATCCCCGGCCAAGCCGCAAGGAGAGAGCCCCCTTTGGCTGTCCTTCGTGGAAACTGGTTCTCCGAAGCTGGCAAGCTGAGGCTGGATTTGGGGGAGGAATATTCGACTTGGAGGAGTCTGCGCGCTTTTCTCCTCCCAGCGCCTCCGGGTCGCCGCTAGTTCACTGCTCGGTCCCCGTGCTCGCTCTCCCACCCCACCCACTTCCTGTGTTCGCCCGGGGGGCGTGTGCCGAGCCGCTACCGAGTTCTGGGAAGTTGTGGCTGTCGAGGATGGGGGTCTGTGGGTACCTGTTCCTGCCCTGGAAGTGCCTCGTGGTCGTGTCTCTCAGGCTGCTGTTCCTTGTACCCACAGGAGTGCCCGTGCGCAGCGGAGATGCCACC
>CAUYQG010183964.1:0-10324 GCA_963574415.1 Tarsius wallacei
CCTGGGCAAGCGAGACCTCATCTCTACAATAAATCAAAAAATTAGCCGGGCGTGGTAGCGCGCGCCTGTAATTCCAGCTACTTGGAAGGCTGAGGCGGAAGGATCGCCGGAGCCAGCAAGTCGAGGCTGCGGTGGCCGGGAGCGGCCACTGCACTCCAGTCTGGGCGACAGAGTGAGACTCCAACTCAAAAAAAAAAAAAAAAAAAAAAAGAAAACAAAACAAAACAAAAGAAATTATAGTGATATGGAAGAGAAACACAATAACAAACTGAAAGTTCCCAATGGTCAAAGCTAGAACAATTTGACCGACAAAATATATAAGGTAATATGGGTATAATCTAAAACATTGCGAGGTAGTATGGATGTAATCTAAAACATAAGATAAATATTAATAATCCATAATAAAATATATAAGTGATTGAATAAATAAACAAATGGGTAAGAAGAGACAAATATCCCATTCAAAGACATTGCAATATTTAACCCTCCAAGAGGAAGAGGATAGCTCCCCACACCTTAAGTGTGAGCTATATATTAAAATGTTCTTCCAAAGAATAAAAGGGCAAAATGGAACATTTAAAATAAGAATCTGAATAAACACATTAGCCAGGTTATCAAGGTTAATGTCAACATTAATAAGTTTTGTTGATAGCATGGATGTTTGATAGGCTATAATGATAATGGTACTTTCTCTCTACTAAATTAGTCTTACGATCCTATAACTACAGTTACATGAGAAAACAATAAAATCAGACAAGTTCTAATTGAGGGACATTCTACAAACTATCACTGTAAGTCCTCATAATTGTCAAAGTCATCAAAAACAAGGAAAGTATGAGAAACTGACTTAACTAAGAGAAGACTAGGGAGGCACAACAACTAAAAGTATTTTCATATTCTGGATAGAATACTTCAACTAAAACAGAACATTCGAGGAAAAAAACTGAAAAGCTGAATATAAAATAATTAGTGATAGTGTATCAAAATTTGCTAAATAATTGTGACAATTGTACCCTGCTAATGTGAGATGTTAAAATTAGGGAAAATTGGGTATGGGGTATATGGGAACTCAGTATCCTAACAATTATCTAAAGCTAAAAGTGTCCTAAAATAAATATTTATTTATAATAGAAGCAAAACTACAATAAACAATATATTAAGAATAGTAAGTATCTTTGGATGAGGAGAAGAAAGAGTGTCTTCAGAACAGGCATCATAAGGAAATCAATAATTATCTTGAGGCTTCATTTCTTAACCTGTAAAGTGTCCAAAATATTAATATGGATCATAACTTACACATCTTCTTGTGATGTAACACATATTTCATGAGAAAAATGCAGATTTATGGTAATCAGTAGGGGTTTTCAACAATCAGGTTTATTTTGCAAAAACTATTTGATCTGAAATGCTGAGGACTGATTAGAGCGGCCTATATTAAAGACAAGGAATGATAATTAGAGCAAACAGTAGAGAAACTCAAGGGATAATCAGCATTTTAGGAGTGAAATGAAAAATGGCAACTTCAAAGCAGACTAAGATGTAATGGCCAGAATGTTAGAAAAGCATCATTGTGTGAGGGGAAGGGAATCACCAACAGGAAGTGAATTTCAAAACTGAGAGAGTACTTAATAGACTCAAAAGTTGAAATATATATATATATGTGTGTGTGTGTGTGTGTGTGTGTGTATGTATGTGTATAAAATATATATAAATATAATATATATAATGCCTATAAAATTATATATGTAATGCCTATAAAATTTATTTATATTAATAAGTCAAAAGACAGGCAAGCAGAATCCTTGAATTTGCAGTACACCTTGTCACAGAAACCTTAAGGGGAATTTTTTTTTTTTTTTGAGTTGGAGTCTCACTCTGTCACCCAGACTGGAGTGCAGTGGCCGCTCCCGGCCACCGCAGCCTCGACCTGCTGGGGTCGGTGATCCTTCCGCCTCAGTCTTCCAAGTAGCTGGAACTACAGCGCGCGCTACCACGCCCAGCTAATTTTTAATTTGTTGTAGAGATGAGGTCTCGCCAAGTTGCCCAGGTGGGTCTCGAACCCGCGGGCTCAGGCAATCCACTCACCTCAGCCTCCCAAGGCTCGGGATTACAGGCTGAGCCATCGAGCCCGGCTAGGGGAATCTTTTTAATCAAGTTGTGGGACTGAAAAGCAGATTTAAGTGTGTCAAGTAATGAATGAGAGGAGAAGTGCATAAAATTGCAATCCACATAAGGAGGCACATAACAACACTTAGTTCGCCAGCATAGAAAAATCATAAAGAAAACGTATTATAAAATATTTATAATGAATGAGTTATTGCCTAATAGCACTTGTTTTGCATATTTACTTCACAAATTGTTACCTTACATCTACAATATGCTGTCTACAGTTCACGACGCTAAAGAGAAAAAGACGAATAAGTCATAGTCTCTGCTTCCTAGGAACTAATTGCATAGTCAGCCATGATGGCAAAGATGAGCAAAGAGCAGTTTAGGATAGAGTGTGAAATGTGAGTTGTAGAACACTCTGGAAGCACTGACAAGTGTGTTTTGATATCTGTGAGTGCCATAGAAAAGGCAATTTTTGAACTGTGCTTTGAAGTATATGTAAGATTTGGCCAGGCTTAGAAAGAGTGGGAGAGCATGTCAAACAGAAAAAAGTAACACACACAAATGCTCAAAAATGAAAATACATGATTCCTTTGACAAACGCCAAGTAGTATGTATAACTAACTGGACCCTGTATAAGGTATATGGAGTGTGTGTGTGTGTGCGCGCGCGTGCGCATGCGTGCGCGCACGTGCATGCGTGCACATGTATGCACGTGCACGCTGGGTTTACGAAGCAAAAGATAACTGGAAAGGCAGATTGAAGCCAGACTGTCGAAAGTTTGGAGTGACAGATAAAATGCCTAATCTAGTAGGCAGTGGAGAGTCATCACAGGTTTTATAATCAGGGCAATAGTATGACCAACACTGTATTTTAGAAATATCTTTTTGGCAGCAACTTGGAAGAGAAATCGAGGCAAAATCAGTAGGTGGAACTGGATTGGAACCAAGGAAAGTAGTTGGAAGGCTATTTTAACCTTCCCAGAGAAAACTGAGGATGTACTGAACAAAAGCAATAGCAATAGAAATAGAAAGCTGGGAGTACAGATACAGGATATTTTAGAGGTTGAACAAAGTGTCTTGGTAACTGATTGAATGTTGGAGTTGAGTAGGAAGACAGATTCAAAGATTATCTGAGATTTCCCACTTAGTACCATTAGCAAAAATATGAAAATACGAAGATGTGCTCATGTAAAGAAGCAGGACAAGATTATAAAATCACTTTTAGGGAGGCATTTTTGTTTATAAAAATGATAATGTATTCATATTAATGTTAGCAATATAAAAGAGCAGAAAAAAGAAAACAAGAATGATACCCTGACTTCCAAAACATAATCAAATGGTCAGCATTTAATTCAATGATTAAAAAGGGAAAAATTTTTAATACAGTTAGTCATATTGCATATTGCATCTTGTTCGTTTTATTATTTTTAAGTACTTGTACAAGCTTTTGTAATCATGCCTGATATTTCCATAAATTATGGTTCAGTTTTATCATTAATACTAATGTAACAAACTGAAAAGAGGCCATTTGGTTATATTAAAACAGTCGTTTCAAAAAGACTTAGAAACCTGTACTAAGCTGAGTTAGGCTAAACATAGAGGCTGTTTGATTTTAAAAGTGAACATTTTCCCTTGTCCCTCCCTTCATTGTCCTTGGATCTAGTAACTGTTTCTGGTAGATGGGAACACACTATCTTCATTGAGCCCCCTGATAAGCAGGAGACACAAAAAAACTGCACGTTCCTGAAAGAGTCTCCGCTGGACCTACATAAGAAATGGACTCTGCTGAAACTTTCTAAAACCCAGAAATATATCTATTCCCTTAGTCTCTAAATGACAACCGCTTTCTTTCATGTCTTTGTATTAATTTTATGTTTAATGCTTAATTAACTCTAGTGAACCAGAACTCCCAGAAAAAGCAAAAAGCTGCAACCAACTAGAAAGTACCCATCGCCAAATTGTTCAAGGTGTCTCTAATTTAGAAGAATGGCAGGATTGATTTAATCTGACCATCGGTTTGTGATAGTAACTGTTTGGGGCCTAACTGCTGATTAAGAAAGATGCTGGGCAGTTTTTCTTTTTGAGAAACTTGCCCATGGCAGGTCTTTCTGCCACGAATCTTCCTTTTTCCTTCTCTTCTTCTTGCTGATAAGCTGTTTTAAAACTTTGAGAAAAAAAAAAAAAAGAAAGATGCTGAGTAATGGTCATAAGACACATAGTCATTATTAATCAATAATGGGAAAAGATACCAAGCTGTACCTTTTAGTATAAATACTGGATGAAAACTCTGCTGTAACGAATGGGTTTTTGGTGGTTACACAGCCTGTTCCCTGATCCAATGGTATCAAAATAAAACTTATTTCTTCTCACAGCTTTCTACCCCTTCTATTTGGTTGACCACAAAGGTAGCAGTCGATTGTTGGATACTGCCATAACACTAATTAAAATCTTTGTACATAAAGATTTATTTATTTATATTTAAGAGATAACTTCAAGATTAACCCACTTCTAAGTATATATCCAAACGAAATGAAATCAGTATCTTAAAGACATATCTGCATCCCCATGTTTATCACAGCATTATTCACAATAGCCAGAATGTAAACACAACCTCAGTGTTCATCCATATACGAACGAATAGAAAAAAAAAGTGAAACAACTAGACACATACACACACACACACATCACACAGACACACCACACACACACACACACAAACACAGTGGAATATTATTCAGTTGTAAAAAAAAAAACATAAACCTATCATCTGTGACAACATAGATTAACCTAGAGGGCGTTATGCAAAGTGAAATAAGCCAGACACAGAGAGAAGAATGCTGCATGATCTCACATATATGTGGAATCTAAAACAGTTGAACAGTTAAAACAGTAGAAGCAGAGATTACAATGGTAGTTATCGGGGAGGGTGAGGTTTAAAAATGAGAGAAGTGTTGGTTAAGGGATACAAAGTAGCAATAATATAGGATAAATAAGTCTGGAGATAAACCACATTTCTTGCATCCATTCATCCATGGAACATGATAGCATTTATTTCATGTTCCTAGGATTTGATACTGGTTTGTGTATCAACTGGACATTGTATATACTTTTCCTGACTGACCAGCAAATTATCCGTGGCCCTGTTGCCTGTGGCAGATTATTAAGTTCTCAATAGGGATAGGAAGCTTTCTGCCTGGCCAAAAACTTATTTTCAGAGTCTTCCCATTTATGGTTCTCCCACTAAGCACACACTTCAAATAATCTAAGGTTTCTGCCCTTTATTAGATACTAAGAAATCAAAAACATCAATAGTATTTCATGTTTTACATATTCAGAAAGCTAATCACAGAATATTACTTCTCTCCCAAATCTTATCTACCATTTGTGTAATGTAAATGCTTCATTGGATGAATCTTCATATTATGTATACTATAAAATCATTAATCATCTGTTTTCAGAAAAAAAGACATATTGGAGCAGATTTGTTTGCTGTTTTATATGTCTGTTTCTATTTTTTGGTAATATCTATGTTCATAGCATCAAATAAAGGTAAGATATAAAGGACTGAAATAGCTTTATAAGAACAAACTCAAATAAATGAAATAAAATACATGAATAATAGATCAGTTTGCTTAAAGAAAATGATAGTCTGTAACCTTGGACAGAATGTCAATTAGAAAGTGTCACCAATTAACCAGATGCCATTTATCTAAGCAGTGTAAGAAATTAGAGATATTTCTTTTGAATTAAATCAAGTACTTTAGAAACTGAGAACCAGTCACAGTGAAAGGCAGTTCTTGATTTGATTGAGGGCATTAGTTTCTACAAAGATTTAATTAATCAGTTAAGGATGTTTATTAAGATGACTCACTAGTCTAATTTGACAACTTTTCCATCTTTTTTTAAATTTTGAAATATTCTGCTTACATATCTTGTCATTTTAAAATCAGATTTTTATTAATCCTGATCTTTGTTACAACGGTATTTATTTGATGAATAAATGAAAATAAAAATATAAACCTATAATTTCCTTTGTAGATTAAAAGTTTCCATCTTGCATAAAATAATAATTGCATTATCTTGAGTAAATAAATGATTTACCCTCTTTGAATTCTAGAATTCTATTGCTGAATTTAGATCATTGAGTTAGTTAATGTCATGAAATATGTGACAAAATAACAGTCTTTCATATTCATTTTTGGCTCTTAACTTTATTGCTTCCCCTATATTGAAAATAGAAAGACTTACTCTCAAAATGTATTCCTATAAAAGAAAATTGATTGAAATTATTTGTGATGTCTTTACAAATACTTTTTAAAAATCAATATACAGATGATTGCAGGAAATACTTTAATATTGTTGGAGTCAGGAACTGAAGTCTAAGCAGGATGATTTTAAGATTTCCAATGTAAGGAGTAATACAACAGCTTTTCAGATGTGGACATAAGACATATATCACTTACCTTACCTTTTTTATTACAAATAAAATTTAGAGGTCTTGCTTTCTGCTTAATGTGGTTAACACAGAATTACATCACAAGTCAAGTCATCGGTCTGGTTTTCAGCAGTGGTTCACTTTGGTTATATCTACCTCCAGGAAGGGATATAATTCTTGAAGCTAGAATCTGCCTAACATTTTGAGAGCTCACCCTTAAGTTTTAGTGTAAGTAAAAGGAAAAACAATAACACTATACTAAGCCATAATAGAGTTGCATGCTTTATCTAATCCTTTTTATCTGCCATGCTTTTCCAACATAAAAAAGGGATAGTTTTGTTTGCCTTAAAATCACAGAAACAAAGATCTGAGTATCATGTGTTCTCACTCATAAGTGGACCTTGAACAACCACCATAATACTATAGGAAAAGGATTGACAGTGGGAAACTGCGGGAGGGGGGAGAGGGGAGGAGAGGGCGGACACATCTCATCAACAAGGGTGCCTGCACAATGAACATTTGTATACCTAACCCTGAATCATACCCAACAATTTTAAAATAAAAATTAAAAAAATTAGAAGGAAGTACTAGAACTGTACTGCCTAAATATTTGAAAACAGTTTTGATGGATTCACACCAATATTTTGTTCTTCATGAGGAATATTAAGAGAGGTTGACTAAATTCTATATTCATAATGATCATGAATTAGAAATTGGACATTGCTTCCAAAAACAATTCCCATGTACACAAGAGAAAAGTTTTCTGTTCCAAATTGCTTTGCAGTTCTCTTCCTTCTTCAGATGTGCTACATTAAATCTCTGTAGACTTGAACTTATGGTCACATATAACCCGTTCAATAATATTCCCATTATTCAGCTTCTTTTATTACAACATACAACTACTTCTAAATCTGAACTTCATTTTTCTGACTGCCAAAGCAGTCTAAGAATTTCTGAGTATTTCTATTAGTAATTGGACCAATGTAAGACTAACCTTACTATAAACTTTTATAACCATTCTAGAGGAAACAGGAAAAAGGGGAAAAAAAGAACTACTAATTCAATCGATTGCACTGGATTACAGTAAGCTTAGATACTTTGAGGACACTTCATGTCACACCAAAGAATTTCCCAGGTATAGCAACAAAATTATCAGGGTGTCATAACATGAACTGAAGGAAATTGGATTGAATGCAACCCACTAGGGTTTATTTTATTTTATTTATTTATTTGTTTATTTATTTTTGAGTTGGAGTCTCACTCCGTTGCCCAGACTGGAGTGCAGAGGCACACTCTCGGCCACCGCAGCCTCGACCTGCTGGGCTCTGGTGATCCTTCCGCCTCAGCCTTCCACGTAGCTGGAACTACAGGCGAGTGCTACCACGCCCAGCTAATTTTTGATTTATTGTAGAGATGAGGTCTCGCCAAGTTGCCTGGGCGGGTCTCGAACCCGCGAGGTCAGGCAATTCATTCACCTCGGCCTCCCAAAGCGCTGGGATTACAGGCTGAGCCACCGAGCTCGGCCTCCACTAGGGTTTATTAATTTACTCTGTCAAGACCCAAGGTAGAGAGTCACAGATTTGTCTTCTCACAGTAACAAAACTTAAACAAACAAATGAAAGGAAGAAAGAAATATTGGGAGAATTAGTTTAGAATTAGTTTAGATTGGGTTTTCCCCCAGTCTTCAGAAATTGACATTCAGAATATAAATAAATAGATGATAGATAGATAGATAGATAGATAGATATGAAATAATTTAATTATCTACAGTGGGAAAGAATAAAAGTAAATATTTTTGGACACTTAGAGATCAGAGAGCTAAGCAAATAATAAAAAAAGTTTGAGTATTAGTAATTGTGAATAAAAGTGCCTAATTCATCAAGATTAGTACCATTGAAACCCCCTTTGTATCTCTGTCCAGATTTCTCAGAGTAAGTAGCCAGTCTTAACATCTCTCTTCCCATCTGCTCCAAGGGGTCATCAAATTCTAATTGCTTTGTCTTAAAAATTCTTACAAAATTTGTTTTCATTTTTGACCTTCATTTTACTACATTCATCAAAACTGTCTTCATCTATTGCCTCTATTTTTTGTAAGTCTCTTTAAATTTTTTTTTTTCCTTTTAGGATATGGAATAAATTCTTTCACATGTGACATCCATCTCATCAGGTATTGACTCAGTTTTCACTGATTTCGTCCATATACTTATGCTCCTAACCTACCCACAGTGTAGAAATTCTTTGATCTATCTCACTTTTTCTTATGCTATGTCTACCTTCATAAAACATGTAATATTCTGACTGTAAATTTCTAGAAACTGTTTTATATATTTGTAATTTCAGACTGTAAGGAAACAGATAAACAAACTATAAAGATATTTGTCATGAGAATGGTGAGAGTGTTTTCCCTAATAGCCATGAAAAATTCAATTCTAATTCAAATTGAATTTGGGTCTCTAAAAGAAGACTAAGAGGAGATAATGCTGGAGTTCGGTGTTGAATAAAAAGCACACTTTCTTCCATCACCTCAAAGTTATTTCTTTGTTCCGGGAGGGAATTCACTGGTTGTTTGTCTCCTATATCAGTGGATCCCAGCCTTTTGGTATCAGGGACTGGTTGTGTGGAAGACAATTATTCCATGGACCAGGGTTGGCGGGGGTGGTTTTGGGATGATTCTAGTGCATCAGATGTATTGTACACTTTATTTCTACTATTATAGCATTGTAATATAGAATGAAATATATAGTATGACTGCTTCAGCTACACTTCAGATCACTGGGCATTAGATTCTCAAAAAGAGCGTACAAGTTAGATCCCTCATATGTGCAGTTGACAATAGGGATAGCACTCCTATGAGAATTTAATGCTGCTGCTGATCTGACAGGAGGTGAAGCTCAGGAAATCATGCAAGCAATGGGGAGCAGCTGTAAATGCAGATGAAGTTTTGCTCCCTTGACTGCTGCTCACCTCCTCCTGTGTGGCTCAGTTCTTAACAGGCTACGAACCAGTACCAGTCTGTTGCCTGGGTGTTAAAGCCAAATTTTGGTTTACCCCATACTTAATCTTTATCTTGGTAATCTTTCACTTTCCTTCTCTCTTTTATAAAGTTAACATGATCTTCTTTTTTATTTTGTTATAAAATGCGCTTTAAACCAGATTTATCCTTGGAAGCAAATAAAGTTATTGCTCAATACAGAATGAAACAAGCTTTCAATTTCTGAGAAAAAACTTAGCAACATTTTCAACCTTGCACATTAATATCAGAGTTTTGTTTATTATCCATTATCTTTTTATCTTCACTTGATATGGTAAGATTATCAGATAATATTATTAAAAATGTATCAAGTCTTAAGACTGCAAAATACCTACCTTTCTTTGTTAAGTGGATTTGAATAATCTGGTTGTGCAAATTTTTGATATGTGATTATTTTTACTTTTGGTTTGTTGAAAATTTTGGTTATATTTTGAATTTGTTTTTAAACAAACAAATGTATGAGAAACAGCCGGGCTCGGTGGCTCAGCCTGTAATCCCGCACCTTTGGGAGGCTGAGGTGAGTGGATTGCCTGAGCCCGCGGGTTCGAGACCCGCCTGGGCAAGCATAGACCTCATCTCTACAATAAATCAAAAAATTAGCCGGGCGTGGTAGCACGCGCCTGTAGTTCCGGCTACTTGGAAGGCTGCAGCGGAAGGATCGCCGGAGGCCAGCAGGTCGAGGCTGCGGTGGCCGGGAGCGGCCACTGCACTCCAGTCTGGGCGACAGAGTGAGACTCCAACTCAAAA
>CAUYQG010183967.1:0-92921 GCA_963574415.1 Tarsius wallacei
GGAGTGCAGTGGCCGCTCCCGGCCACCGCAGCCTCGACCTGCTGGGCTCCGGCAATCCTTCCGCCTCAGCCTTCCAAGTAGCTGGAACTACAGGCGCATGCTACCACGCCCGGCTGATTTTTTGATTTATTGTAGAGATGAGGTCTTGCTTGCCCAGGCGGGTCTCGAACCCACAGGCTCAGGCAATCCACTCACCTCAGTCTCCCAAAGGCGCGGGATTACAGGCTGAGCCACCGAACCCAGCTCAGTGTGGTTTTAATATGCATTTCTTTGATGACTAGTGAGGCTGAGCATTTTTTCATGTATCGGTTGGCTGCTCGTATGTCTTCATTTGAGAACTCTCTATTCATATCTTTTGTCCACTTTTTAATAGGGCTGTTTGTTTCTTTCTTTTTGGCACATTTGAGTTCCTTGCAGATCCTAGAGGTTAGGTATTTGTCAGATATACAGTTGGCAAATATTTTTTCCCATTCTATGGGCCATCTCCCCACTCTCTTGATGATTTCTTTGGCTTTGCAGAAGTTTTTCAGTTTGATGAGGTCCCACTTGTCTATCTTATCTCTTATGGCATGGGTACTTGGGGTTTTGATCAGGAATTTGTTGCCAGTTCCAATTTCCATAAGGTTGTCTTCTGCATTTTCTAAGGTTCTTACAGTTTGAGGTTTTACGTTTAGGTGTTTGATCCATTTAGAGTTGATTTTTGCATATGGTGATAGGTAGGGGTCTTGTTTTAATCTTCTGCATGTGGTCAGCCAGTTTTCCAAGCACCATTTACTGAAGAAATTTGCCTCTCCCCAGTGGTTGTTAATGGAGGTTTTGTTGAAGATGTGTTGGTTGAGAAATTAAAGTTTTGCTTCCAGAATCTCTATCCTGTTCCATTGGTCTATATGCCTGCTCTTGTATTGATTATTGTAGCCTTATGAAAAAGTTTAATGTCTAGAAGTATGATACCTCCCAGTTTGTTTCTCTTGCTGAGGATTGTTTTGGATATTTTTGGCCATTATGTTTCCACATGAATTTCTATATTGTCGTTTTCAGGTTTGAGAAGAATGATGCTGGTAATTTAATGGGTATTGCATTAAATCTGTAGATTGCTTTTGGTAGTATGAACATCTTAACAATGTTGATTCTTCCAATCCATGATCATGGAATATTTTTCCATTTGTTTGTGTCATCTTTGATTTCTTTAAGCAGTGTTTTGTAGTTTTTGTTGTAAAAGTCTTTCACTTCTCTGGTTAGGAAGATACCAAAGTATTTCTTTTTTGTGTGTGGCTATTGTGAATGGACTTGTGCTTTTTATTTGGATTTCTGTTTGCTTATCGTTGGTGTATAGAAATGCGACTATCTTTTGCACATTTATTTTATACCCTGAGACTTTGCCAAAGTCCTTTATCAGTGCAAGTGACAGAGTCTCTTGGGTTTTCAAGGTATAGAATTATGTTGTCTGCAAAAAGGGGTAACTTAACTTCCTCTTTTCTTATCTGGATACCTATGATTTCCTTCTCTTGTCTGGTTACTCTAGCTAGGACTTCCAACACTATGTTGAACAGGAGGGGTGAGAGTAGAAGGCCTTGTCTTGTTTGACATAGTGTTTTCTTATCATTTAAAATTTTTATTTGAAAGCTCTTGAAAAAGCTTATTTAAAATCCTTTAATCATCAATTTTTATAGTTTATCACTCACATATATACATGAAAAGAAAATATTTTTATAAGTGGGTAAATTTCCTCACATTTAGAGCCTTACTTTTCTCAATTTCATTTATTTATTTATTTATTTATTATAAAGATGTGGGGTACAATTCAGGGTTAGGTATATAAACATTGATCATGCAGGCACCCTTGTTGATGAGGTATACCTCTCCCTCCCCTATCAGTTTCCCTCAACTGCCAGTCCCACACCCCCTCTCCTAACAGTTTTCCACTACTGACAATTGCTTTCTTATAGCATTATAATTGTTCAAGGTCAGCTTATGAGTGTGAACATATGGAACTCAGTTCTTTGTTTCTGTGATAAATCACTGAGTATGATCGACTCCAGGTCCATCCAAGTTGCTGCAAAGTTCATATATTTGTCCTTCTTTATGACCACATAATATTCCATTGAGTATATGTACCACATTTTTTTTATCTAGTTCAGCTTCAATAGGCTGAACATGGTTGTTTCCATGTTTTTGCTATTGTGAATAGAGCTGCAACAAACATACATGTGCAGATATCTTTTTTGTAGAATAGTTTGAGTTCTTCTGGGTATATTGCCAATAGGGAGTTGCTGGGTCATATAGAAGGTCAATTTCTAGTTCTTTCTGAAATCGCCACCCTGTCTTAATGTCATCTCTGACTATGCTTTTTCATGAAATATTTTCTTCTATGATGTCAAGTGCATGGAAGATGCAGAACTTCTTAAATAAATCCATACATAAACTAAAAGTCACTTGTTCTGGGTTCCTAGGCTGGCTTTACAGTTATGTAGAGATAGCCTAGCTTTGAAAAGACTGCTGAACATATCTGGCTTGCCTTCTTTCATACTCCTCCACACAATCATTTGTTTTTAAAGATTAAAAAATGCTTCTATTATTTTCCCCTATATTATCTTCCAAGCCCCTGATATCTGTTTTGATAGTTAATTTTACATGTCGACTTGGCTGGGCTATGGGACACCCAGATATCTGGTTAAACATTATTTCTGTGAAGATGTTTCTGGAAGGGATTAGAGATTAGCATTTGAACTGGTGCACTAAGTAAGGCAGACTCTGTATTCCTCTGTGGGTTGGCATCACCCAATCCCTTGTGAAACTGAATAGAGCAAAAGGTGGAGGAAGGTTGAATTCACTCTCAGCCTGACTGCTTGAGCTGGAACTTGTCTTCTCCTGCCCTTGGTACTCCTGGTTCCCAGGCCTTCAGACTCTGATTGGCATCTACACCATTGCCTCTTCTCTGAACTACACCACAACCTTTCCTGGATCTTCAGCTTGCAGACAGCAGACCGTGGGACTTCTCAGCCTCCATAATCACATAAGTCAGTACTTTAAAACAAATCTCTTCATATGAAGAAACACACACACACACACGCGCGTGCGCACACACACACATACACACATATCGCCTATTGGTTCTCTGGTGAATCCTAATTCTGCAAGTTTTAACCATAGTGTTTTTGTGTTCTTTCAAGCAAGTGTACTAGTAGTTTTGAAACTTGAGTGTGCATCAGAATCACCTGGTGGGCTTGTTAAAACACAGACTGCTGAATCAAATTTTCTGCTTCAGTAAGTCTGAGATTAGAACCGTGAATCAGCATTTTTAACAGATTCCCAGGGGATGCAGATGCTGCTGGCAGGAGAGAGGGACAAACTTCTGGAACCATGGTATAAGAATGCTTAAGCAAACTACTGCCATGCTGGCAGCTACTGCAAGACTTCATTGATTTTAAGCAGCAGTCTAATTTCAGAGATATTAAAATTTGAAAATAATATACAACTCAGAATTGATGATGTATGATACATCCAATGTACCCTTTATCTTGAATTACAGCATAATTTTCATTCATTCTGCTTGCCATTTGACATATTTAATCTATTCATTAACTTGTTCATAATATTCTCTGCTTATTGCAAAGCTGAATTAAAATGACTTCTACAATTTTAGCTCAAGTTTCTTCTTCCTCTTGTCTTAGGCAAGAGATGGTCTGTGTGTGTGTGTGTGTGTGTATATATATATATATATATGACTATGTAAAGATATAATAACTATATGTATACACATAGAGGAGTTCATCCTATATGTAAAACCCCCACTTTCTGACAAGAACAGCTTCTGATAAGGAACTCATTGCTCCAAGAAGCAACCTACTTCACTTCTGATTACTGGAAAGTTCTTTATGATCTGAAAGAAGAAGTCATCTGCCAGCATTGTAAGATGATTTAATGAAGGACCCCATGAGACATGTGACTGCACCGGCACATCACACACTTCTCTAATTCTGAGTACATGTGATAAATATTTCCATCTGGTCCTAGTGTTGGGGACAGTGTCTCCTAAATAACCTTTTTTTTTCCTTTATGGGTAAATTTTTAATTGATTCTGTTTCTCTTTTTGTTTTTGCTTCCTGGTAGCTTAAACTCAAGTTTCTTGCTAGCTTTTAACGGCTAACTGAACTGTACTACCCCTCAACTCCTGGATCCCCGTGATAACTTGGCTTCTTTACCATCAGACCAGGCTACCACTACTGCACAGATGTCAGTTTCCCTGAGTGAGGCTGAGGCTTTCTTAATGGGACTCACTCAGTCAGTCAGATCCTGGAAGAAAGCCTGAAGTGTTGTTATTCATTTGGGCTCAAGACCTTCTTAGAGTGCAATCGTTACAAGCCACATGTGCCTCCCGGGATGCCTGGGTACCTTCTGTCCACCAAATATGTGGTGGGTGTGTCCTCTTGGCAACCTTCAGCTGGCTACACCCATATCCCTGAATGCCAGTTGACCATCCCGAACACAGGTCCTCCAGTCTCCTAGCTTATCCGGTACCTTCCATGTTTCTTCTCCACTCAGTTTTTCTCTGTCCTAATTTTTATTCCCTGACCTCGGGAACCCTGTTTCTCTGATTAACAAGCTCCTTCAAACTCTTCACTGAACATTTATTTTACTTCCTTTCCCATAAAACACCTGGCTTCTCCTAGAGGACTTTACTCTCCATTCAACCTCTCAAGGGAAGGAAGTTTTTTCTCCCACCTCAAATGACTCAAAATCAAGAGGCGGGTCATCATTCTCCTGGTGAAAACCCCCACTCATTGATACATGTGTCATTTGGCTTGACCACTATCTATACCTCCCCTTACTGTCATCTACCGTCCTAGTCTTCTTGGGATGCTGTAATAAAATACTATAAACTGGGTAGCTTACAGACAGCAGAATTTTTTTTCCCTCACAGTTCTGCAGGCCAAAGAGTCTAAGATCAAGTCACTGACAGATTCAGTGTATGGTGATGGCCCTGTTTCTGGTTTCCAGGTGGTATCTTCTCACTGTACTCTCAAATGGAAGAGAAAGAGAGCAAGAGAGCTCTTTGGGGTCTCTTTTAGAAGGGCATTAATCCCAATCATGAAAGCTTCACCCTCATTACCTATTATCTCCCAAAGTCCCACTTTCTAATACCATCACAATGGGAGTTAGGATTTTGACATGTCCAATTGGGAGGACACAAATATTCAGTCCATAACAGTATCTCAGTGGATGACTTACTATATCCCACCTTTTCTGTCTTCCTAACACTCACATCCAATTAATCACCAAGTCCTGCCAATTTGACCTTCCATTCTGTCTCTCATTTCAACTATTTGTCTCCATCTCCACTGCCATTACCCTAGTTTAGACCACTGTCACCCATCTCCTGATCACACTCCAGAGACTTCCATCTGGTTTCCTTAACTCCATCTTCCCCCTTTTTGCAATCCAGTCTGGCTTCAGAAAGCTGTAGATTAAGTCTGAAGGCTTGCCCTTGAATATTGTTTATCAACTCCCCAGACATTACTGGCTTTGAGATTTCACTGTTTCCACATACACAAATGGGAACTTGAAGATCATAATCACTAGGAACATAGATTATGCTAATTGTAATAAAATTATAATTCTTTCTTTCTGTAGCACAATGTTCTTTAGCATGCTCAAGGATATTTTTATTCATATTTTGTAATGAGGGAAATGAGGCTTGGAGCGCTTGAATCACATTCAAGATTCATGTTGTTGTAACGGAACAGGAACTTAAATTCCTCTATGTCCCACCCTGGTGCTCTTCCCTGTGCTCCAGGCTATGCCATAACAGAAATTGTGTTCTACATTTAAAATGCCAGTGACTCAATCCTTAAACGGAGGAAACAGTAATCAGAAACGCATACTGTGCAAAGCTGCACATATGTCCATTTAAATGAATGTAGTCGAGGAACCTTTCTCTGATGGATTGGCCACTTAGATAAATGTGATGAGAGTGTTAATACAGCACCAAGTATGCAGCTTCACATGCAGGGAAGTCAGAACATCGGTTATGCCTATTGCAATGATATTGAGAAAAAAATAGTGACTGTCTTTGCTTGTAGCAATTTTTTTCTCATTTTGTTTTATTGTTAAGGAAAAAAAATCAAGTGGGCCTATCTTATTTGTTCATTTGTTTGAGAGATAAGTTGCTTTATTTTTAAAGTTAAATTAATAATCTTGAAAATAGAAACAATACTTATAACCATCTTTACATTTTTTATATATGTGTGTATGTATATATATATGTAAATATATATATTCACACACATGTATATACATACATACATACATACAGGTAAAGACATCCAGTGAGTGCATTCAAAGTTTAGTTCAGGAGCAAGGAGTGATATTTACTGGTCCTTATCTGAGAGATCTGAGAGTTCTCCCACCACCCAGGGTGTATTATGAAGCTGAAGTGAGAGAGCAGTCTATTTAATTGAGGAAAGAATGGTAACCTATTGCCTGATCAACTATAGGTGGCATTTGCCCTGTTCACTAGGGAACAGTTCTTTAAAGGGTTTCAAGAAATAGCCGCCAACAGCCTTAATTTAGCAGCTGTGTTGAACTATTGGGGAACATCCAGATGCAGAGCCATCTGTGAGAAATACAATCCATCCAGAGGAGACTAATGGCTACCCTTGTGGGCCCCGCATTCCTGGGCTTCCGAGAACTCTGCGTCCATCCTGTCTTTGTTTAAGGGGGCTATCAGCCTAATTACTCATACACAGGCCAGCAGCTGTTTTCCCAGTTGAGAGTCATCTTGTACTGTATTGCTTCCTTCAAATTATGGTTATCTGTCATATTATGGGAAATATTGAGGGGCAGGAATGTTTGTAGGTATAAATGTACAATACCTCATGCAGCACTAAATTTGATAGTGGGATGAACTGAACTTTATTTTGACACTATGACTTTCTTATCCTCTCTCTTTGTCCTTCCTCACTTTAACTCTCACCTTTGCTATGGTGTCAGTCCTTGGGTTCTACTTATGTAGACTTACATTCTTTTGCCAGTGTATTTAAAAACCAGTTTAACTGTTAAAAATGCCTCTATTTTCAAAGCCATATTTTTGTCCCCTGCAATAGTTTCAATACCAGGGCAAGTATACAATGATTAAACAACAACAAAAACAAAAATTTTTGGAATTATCCCCATGCACTTTGCTATTACACATAAAATCTCAAAGTAGGGCTGAATTCTTCGACCAATTGAAATGATCCACAGATTTGAAAATAAATCATTTATTACTTAGTGTAATTCAGACTTCATCTTCTGAACTGCCATTTTTAATTAATTGTCCAATTCAGAATTCAAAGACAGTACTGCTCTTCCTAGAAATTCAAGGTAACTCAAGGAGTAACTCAGCAAAATACCCATTGCATTATGTGGGTAAAGCACAAATGTTTAAAAGTGTTTTCTTCTGCAGCCACATAGAGGGACTAAAACTCACTTCAGATAGGAAGTAAATTTTTAGAGATACTTCCTAATTGATTGGCTTGGGTCAGATTCACTCATACTTGCCTAACAGACTCTAAGCCATAAAATGAGTATTCCAGTCTATATTTACTCTCTATAGACAAATTGTTAGGCTTCAAGGAATGGGAGAAATATAAGAACAAAATTAGTTTAACTATGAGATGAGTGGCAAATGCAGAGACTCAGGGCCCTGGAGATCTAGATTCCAGTCCTAGCTCTGCCGTTAACTTCCAGGCAGTTTGACCTCAGCTTCTCCATTTGTAAAACGATGGACTTGGACCAAACGAGCAATCAGCTTCTACTGGCTCTAACAGTCTACATTGCCGAAAGAGATAATCCTATAAAAGCAAAGAATGGTTACAACTAGAGCATTCCCTCAAACACAAAAGTTTGTCCTCATGAGTGAAGTTGGAAAAACAAGTAACTGTAATCCTAGAGAGGTGGCAGAGCCCTGGGGAAGTGGCAATCTTAGTAGACAGCTGGATCTTAGGGAATCATCACTAACTTCAGGCATAGGAGGAGATCAAATCAGAGCAGCTCAGGTAGCTTGTGAGCAAGTCAGAGCCAAGGAGGTAGAAGATCTGTACAAGGAAAACTATCTCTATCTATCTATCTATCTATCTATCTATCTATCTATCTATCTATCTATCTATCTATCTATCTATCTATTATTTGTCTCTGTCCTCTGTCTCTGTCTCTTTCTATCTCTCTCTTTCTCTTTCTCTCCCTCTCTCTCTCTCTCTCTCTCTCTCTCTCTCTCTCTCTCTCTCACACACACACACACACACACACACACACACACGGAGAAAGAAAGAGAGAGAGAGAGAGAGAGAAAGAGAGAGAGAGAGAGAGATTTTGACAGGCTCTGTTTTCTGTAGCTCAGGCTTAGAAATCAAACCTATTGTTCCCCCAGAATAAATTTATTTTTCTTCCCTTAATAATTAGGAAAGCAGTTTGTTAGTCTGTCCTGTTTATTTATTTACTTCTAATGTCAACACTCCACTTTCAGACTGAATTATTAAGTAGCACAACACCTCATGCAGCACTAAAGTTTTATAATAAGATGAGCTGAACTTTATTTCAATATTATGACTTTCTCTTCCTTTCTCATTGTTCTTTCTCACTTTAGCTATCACCTTCACTGTGGTGTCAGTCCTTGGGTTCTACTTACGCAGATTTATATTCTTTTGCCATAGCAAGTAATCCCACTCTGAGTTTCTAATTAGGATAGACAGATCCATTGTTGAGTCAGAGGGGAAAGGTCCAGCAAAGAACTGCACTGTGAGGTCCCACATTCCCTCCAATGTATTCTCTTGGATAGCTCACTGGTGAACCATTTTCACTTGTTCTCATCAAAACCCTTCTGTGCAATATTTGTTCCAATCTCTCTTCCTCCACTATTTCTAAAAACTTGCTTGCAATATTTTCTAAAGAATTTTTTTCTCCCTCCTCCTCCTGTTTGATTTTTCTTTTTGAAACAGCAACAACAGTTACTGATTTTTTGTCAGGAGCTTTAAGTATCAGTGGTCATGTGGGTTTGTCCTTCCAAAAATCAAGTTAAAATTAAATGGTCAAATACTTGCTTCTGTTGAATCTGTGCAATGTGGTGGGTGGTCAGACTCCTAGCTGCCTCTCTCATCCTTTCCTGAAATCCCTTTTCCTCCTCCCTGCTTTATCTCTAGTCTTCCACCCCTCAACTTTAATCCTTTATTTCTTGAACAGACACAACACAAAAACAGGTATCTAGATCACTAATTTACAAACAAAAATATATCAACTTAATTATTTAAAAAAGAAATATAAACTGAAACCACAGTGAGGCCAGGCTTGGTGGCTCATACCTGTAATCCCAGCACTTTGGTAGGCTGAGGAGAGAGGATTGCTTGAGCCCAGGAGTTCAAGACTAGCCTATGCAACATAGTAAGACTTCATCTCTACAAAAAATAAAAATAAAAAATAGCCAGGCATAGTGATGTAGTCCCAGTTTCGGTAGAAGAATCACCCGAGCCTGGAAGGTTAAGGCTGCAGTGAACCGTGATTGTGCCCCTGCACTCCAGCCTGAGTGACAGAGTGAGTCCCTGACTTAAATAAATAAATATATGCCACAGTGCACTAGCCATATTTGTATTAACATGGCTAATATAAAAATAACTTACAATTATAAGTGGTATCATGCTAGCAATTTGATAGAGAAAATGGAACTCTCATACAATGCTAGAGGGAGTGTGAAGTGGTAAAAATTACTTTGAAAAACTGTTGGGGAGTATCTGTTTATATCTATCACCTATCTATCACCATCTATCTATCTCCATCTATCTATAACATCCATGGGATATTCCTGTAACTTATGACCAAGAAAAGTCCGCCCCTGGATACATACACAGGGATGAGTATTTTCACCAAAATACATGTACAAAAATGTTCATGGCAGCTTTATGTATAGTAGCCCTGAGGTTACTCAATCTAAATATCCATCAATAGCAGAAGAGATTTCCTAGGAGTAGATTTTGTGTTATTATCATACACACACACAAAAGTAACTATGTGAGGTAATAAATATGTTAATTAACTTGGTTTTGCTCTTCATTTCACAATGTATATGTATATCAAAGCATCATATTATACATCTTAAATGTATATAATTTTTGTTATCAATTATACCTCAATAAAATTAGAAAAAATAAATTTAAAAAATTTTAAAGGTTGTATAAAATTTTATGGTGTGTACTCAAGGTTAAGAATTTCTTTTTTTTTTTTTTAATTTTAAGTCAAAATTCACTCTGTCTCTCAGGCTGGAGTGCAGTGGCATGCTCATGACTACCACAGCCTTGACCTGTGATCCTTCTGTCTTAGCCTTCCAAGTAGCTGGAACCACAAGCGCGTGCTACCATGCCCAGCTAATTTTTTTTTTAATTGTAGAGACGAGGTCTTGCCATTTGGTCCAGGCTGGAATCCAACCCCTTGGATCAGGCAATTTTCTCGCCTCTGCCTCCCAGAGTGCTGGGATTACAGTCATGAGTCACCTTGCCCAGCTAAAGTTAGGAATTGCTATCTTCCCTTGTACATTGCTGATGAAAATGCAAATTGGTACAAAGGCCATGGAGGAAAATTTGACAGTACTTATTAAAATTACAAATGCACACACCCTTTGACTTAGCACATCCACTTCTAGGAAGTTATCCTATGAATATATTTTTATATGGGTGAAATTATGTTTGCACAATAATATTAACTGCAGCTTTTTTTTTTTTTGAGTTGGAGTCCCACTCTGTCACCCAGACTGGAGTGCAGTGGCTGCTCCCGGCCACTGCAGCCTTGACCTGCTGGGCTCCGGCAATCCTTCCGCCTCAGCACACACTACCACACCCAGCTAATTTCTTTCATTTATTGTAGAGATGAGGTCTCACCAAGTTGTCCAGGTGGGTCTCGAACCTGCCGGCTCAGACAATCCACTCACCTCAGCCTCCCAAAGCGCTGGGATTACAGGCTGAGCCACCGAGCCCAGCTACCATTTTTTATTATAGAAAAAGATTAGAAGCAACCTAAATGTTCATCATTAGGGGGTTGCTTAAATAACTTCAGTATGCCTATAAAATACTATTATATCTATAAAATTTTGGTATACACTTCAACTATATACAACAGCATAAGACTCTTGCAGACATAATGTTAGATGAAAGAAATCAGGAACAAAAGAGTATGTACTTTTCATTTATGTGAATTCCAAGGAAAGACAGAATTGATGTAAGAGTCAGAATAGTAGTTATCTTTTGGAAAAGGGTGGTCACTAAAGATGAAAGAAGACAAAGGGATCTTCTGGAATGCTAGAAATATTCTCCATCTTGATCTGGGGTCATAGTTATGTGAGTGTATTCATATGTAAAAATGTATCCAGGTACACACTTAATAGTGGACTTAACTATTTATTGTGGCATAATTTACCAATAATAGAAAAAGGCAAAAAAAAAAAAAAATGACAGTATGTCCTAGGCAGTGAATGCAGCAGACCCTGATTGTTTTACTTACCATATCATGTGCCCAATTGTCCTAACAGCAGTTGTTTTATTTTATTTTTGTTTATTAATTTTTGTTTTAATTTTGTTTTATTTTTATTTATTTCAATAGCTTTAGGGGTACAGATACTTTTTGGTTACATCATTGCATTGTATAGTGGCAAAGAAGTTTGGGCCTTAAGGGTACCCACCCCTCCCACCTGTGCACATTGTACCTGATAGGGGATTTTTCATCTCTCCACCTCTTCCCCTGCCTTCTGAGTCTCAAATGTCCATTATTTAATTCTATATGCCTTTGCAAACACTTAGTTTAGTTCCCACTTATAAGTGAGAACATGCAGTGTTTGGTTTTCTGGTCCTGAGTTAGTTCACTTAGGATAATGTTCTCCAATTCCATCCAAGTTGCTGCAAAAGACATTATTTCATTCTTTTTGATGAATGAATAGTATTCCATGGTGTGTATGTGTGTGTGTGTGTGTGTGTGTGTGTGTGTGTGTGTGTGTAGTATAATCTGAGGTCAGGTAATGTGATGCCTCAAGTTTTGTTCTTTTTGCTTAGGATTGCTTTGGCTATTCTGGTTCTTTTTTTTTTTGGTTCCATATGAATTTTAGGATTTTTTTAAATTATGAAAAATGACATTGGTAGTTTGATAGGGATTATGTTGAATATGTAGTTTACTTTGGGTAATACGGTTATTTTAACAATGCTGATTTTTCCAATTCATGAGCACAGGATATATATGAAAAAGAAATATATATATATATTTATTTTTTTCTTTTTTTTCTTTTTCTTTTTTTCATTATCCACTGATCAGCTGATGGGCATTTAGGTTGATTTCACATCTTTGCAATTGTGAAATATGCTGTGATGAGCATGTGAGTGCAGGTGTCTTTTTTATAGAACAGCCTCTGTTCCTTAGCGCAGATAACCTAGTTGTAGGATTGCTGGATCAATTGGTAGATTAACTTTTAGTTCTTTGGGAAATCTCCATACTGATTTCCATAGAGTTTGCACTTATTTACATTCCCACCAACAGTATATAAGTGTTCCCTTTTCTCCACATCCACGCTAGCATGTATTGTTTTGTTTTGTTTTAATAATGGCCATTCTGACTGGTGTAAGGTGGTATCTCATTGTGGTTTTGATTTGCATTTCCTTGATGATGAGTGATGATGAGCATTTTATCTATAGGTGTTGACCATTTGTATATCTTCTTTTGAGAAATGTCTGTTCATGTTGTTTGCCCACTTTTTAATGGGGTTATTTATTTTTTTCTTGCTGATTTATTTGAGTTTTTTGTAGATTCTGGATATTAGTCCTTTGTCAGATGTATAGTTTGCAAGTATCTTCTCCCATTCTGTAGGCTGCCTATTTGCTCTGTTGATTATCTCCTTTGTCATGCAGAAGCTTATTTTTAAGTTCCCCTTATTTATTTTTGTTTTTGTGACATTTGTTTTGGGGTTTTAGCCATAAATTATTTGCCTAGGCTGATGTCTGTAAGAGATTGACCTAGGTTTTCTTTGATGATTTTTATGGTTTCAGGGTTTTGGGTCTGACATTTGAGTCTTTAATCCATCTTGAGTTAATTTTTGTACATGGGAAGAGATGGGGATCAAGTTTCATTTTTCTGCACGTAGCTATCCAATTTTCACAGCATCACTTGTTGAATAGGGTGTCCTTTCCCCAATGCATATTTTTTTCTGCTTTGTCAGAGATCAGTTGAATGTAGGTATTTGGGTTTCTTTCTGGATTCTCTGTTCTGTTCCATTGGTCCATGTGTCTGCTCTTGTACCAGTAGCATGCTGTTTTGGTTACTACAGCCTTGTAGTATAATTTATTTTCTTTCAATTTTTTATATTTTTAAGTGAGAAAGCAGAATTTATTGAGAGGACAGAAAAGGTCCCCAGTGGGAGGGGACCCAAGGGGGTTGCCTTGTAGTATAATTTAAAGACAAGTAATGTGATGACTCCAGATTTGTTTGTTTTGCTTAGGATTGCTTTGGCTATTCTGGCTCTTTTTTGGTCCCATGTGAATTTTAGGATTTTTTTTTTAATTGTGAAAAATGACATTGATAGTTTGATAGGGATTGTGCTGAATCTGTAGATTACTTTGGGTAATATGGTCATTTTAACAATGTTGATTTTTCCAATTCATGAGCATGGGTGTTTCTCCATTTGTGTTCTCTACAGTTTCTTTCATCAGAGTTGTGTAGTACTGCTTGTAGAGGTCTTTCACCTCCTCAGTTAAATATATTCCTAGGTACTTTAGGTTTTTGGCTGCTGTTATAAATGGAATTGAGTTTTTTATTTTATTATCAGCTTGTTCACTATTGATGTGTAGCAGTGCTACTGATTTTTGTGTGTTGACTTTGGATTCTCTAAGTATAAGATGATCATATAATCAGCATAGCGGTAATTTGATTTCTTCTTTTTCAATTTGGATACCCTTTTTTCTTTTTCTTGTCTGATTGCTTTGGCTAGGACTTCCAGTACTATGTTGAATAGCAGTGGTGAAAATGGGCATCCTTGCTTTGTTCCAGTTCTGAAAGAGAATGCATTCAATGTTTCTCCATTTGAGATTACATTGACTGTGGGTTTATCCTATATGGCTTTTATTATTTTGAGGAATGTTTCCTCTATGCTTATTTTACTGAGGATTTTTGTCATGAAGGGATGCTGGATTTTATCAAATGTTTTCTCAGCATCTGTTGAAATGATCATATAATTTTTGTTTTTAATTCTGTTTGTGTAGTGAATCATATTTATTTACTTATGTATGCTGAACCTCCCTTGCATTCCTGGGATAAAACACACTTGGTCATGGTGCATTTTTGTTTAATGGGCTGTTGAATTCAGTTTGCTAATAGTTTGTTGAGGTTTTTGTGACTATGTTAATATGGACTATTGTTCTGTAGTTTTCCTTTTTTTGTGTCTCTTTTCCTGGCTTTGATATCCAAGTGATACTGGCCTCATTGAATGAGTTAGGGAAGATCTCCTCTACTTCAATATTATGGAATAGTTTCAGTAAAATTAATACTAGTTCTTTGGAGGTCTGGTAGAATTCAGCTGTGAGTTAATCAGGTCCCGGACTTTTTTTGTTGGGAGATTTCTAATTACTGTTTCAATCTTACTACTTGTTATTGTCCTGTTCAGGGTTTCTATTTCTTCCTGATACAAGGTTTGGGAGTTGTATTTCCAAGAATTTATCCATTTCCTCTAGACTGCCTAATTTGTTTGTATAGAGTTGTTCATAATAGTTTCAAATGGTCTTCTGAATTTCCATTGTATCAGTTATAATATCTCCATTCTCATTTCTGATTGAGCTAATTTTAATTCTCTCTCTTCATTTCTTAATTAATCTAGCTGATGATCTATCAATTTGTTTATCTTTTCAAAGAACCAACTTTTGTTTCATTGTTCTTTGTACTTTTTTTTGTTTTTCAATTTTATTTAGTTCTGTCTGATTGCCATTATTTTTTTTTCTTCAGCTAGTTTTGTTTTGGTTTGCTCATGTTTTTCTTGCTCCTTGAGATATGATGTCAGGTTGTCAATATGTGATCTTTCATTCTTATTAATGTAGGCCTTAAGTGCTATACATTTTCCACTGAACACAACTTTGGCTGTGTCCCAAAGGTTTTGATAATTTGTTTCATTGCTATCATTCATTTCAAGGAATTTTTTAACTTCCCATCTTGATTCATTGTTGACCCAAGGATCATTCAGGAGCACATTGTTCAACTTACATGTTTTTGTTGGTTTCACAAATTCTTCTTGAAGTTAATTTCTAGTTTAATTCTACTGTGGTCTGGGATGGTGCTTGATGTGATTTTGATTTTTTTGAATTTATTAAGACTTGATTTTTGGCCTATCATGTGGTCTTTCTTGGAGAATGTTCCATGTGTTGATGAAAATAATGTATATTCCGTAGTTTTGGAGTTGAAGACTTTGTAGATGCCTGTTAGCTCCATTTGCTCTAGGGTCCAGTTTAACTCCAATGTTTCTTTGTTGCCTTTCTGCCTTGATGACCAATCTATTGCTGTCAGTGGAGTGTTGAAGTCTCCCAGTATTATTAAATTGCTGTCTATCTTTTTTTTTTTTTTTTTAGGTCTGGCAGAATTTGTTTCATAAAGCTGAGGATGCTGGCATTAGGCAAATTTATATTTAAAATTGTTATGTCTTGTATTGATCCCTTTATCATTATATAATATCCATAATTGTCTTTTTTTTTACTGTTGTTAATTTAAAGTCTATTTTATCTGATATGAAAGTGGTTAGTTCTGCTTGTTTTGGTTTTCATTTGCATGGCATATTTTTCCTCACCTCTTTACCTTAAGTCTATAGGAGTTCTTGTGTGCAAAATGAGTCTCTAGAAGGTAGATGATATTTGGGTTGTATTTTCTTATCCAGTCTTCCAGTCTACATCTTTTGAATGTGGCATTGAGACCATTTATGTTCAGAGTTAAGAATGATATAGAAGGTACTATTCCATTCATAATTCTGGTTTTTATATGGTTGTTTTACTTATTTATTTTCTGTATTGTGTTGGTGTTCCATAAGACATGTGAGCTTTATGATTTCCAGCATTTTTCTACTGGGTGTATTTTGATCTTTTGTTTCAGTATTGGCGTTTCTCATAGAGCCAGCCTAGTGATGACAAATTCCCTCAGTATTTTCTTGTCTAAGAAAGACTTCGTTTCTCCTTCATTTATAAAACTTAGTTGTGTGGTATACAAAATATTTAGCTGATTGTTATTCTGCTTGAGGAGATTACAGATAGGGCCCCAATCCCTTCTGGCTTGTAGGATTTCTTCTGAGAAGTCTGCTGTTAGTTTGATAGGTTTACCTTTGTACATTATCTGATGATTTTGTCTCACTACTTTTAAAATTCTTTCCTTCACTTTCACTTTGCATAACTAGATGATTATGTCTTGCGGATGACCTTTTTGTGATGAATCCTCTGGGAGCTCGTTAAGCTTCTTGTGTCTTGATTTCAAATCTCTGGCAAAGTCAGGGAAATTTTATTCCCTCAAATAGGTTTTCAAGATCTGTTGCTTTCTCTTCTTACTCAGGAACACCTATAATTCATCTTACTCAGGAAAGCTTTTACTTCTTAGGCTTAAACATTTTACATAATCCCACATTTCTTGGAGACTTTGTTCCATTCTCTTGATTCATTTTTCTTTATTGCTGTCTGATTGGGTTAATTTGAAAACTTTGTTTTTAAGTTCTGAGATCTTTTTTTCCTGCTTGTTCTAGTCTACTATTAACACTTCCCATTGCGTTTTGTACTTCCCTAAACTATTCTTTCATTTCAGTTTCTTTTCTTTTCTTTTCTTTTCTTATTTTGCTATCTCTTTGGAGAATTTTTTATTCTTGTCCTGAGTAGTTTTTAAGTTTCTTTATGTTGGTTTTCAACTGTCTCCTCAAGTTCACTGAGCAATTTTATAATCAACCTTTTGAAGTCTATGTCTAGACTTTCAAATAT
Source organism: Tarsius wallacei (assembly GCA_963574415.1). Taxonomy (NCBI): domain Eukaryota; kingdom Metazoa; phylum Chordata; class Mammalia; order Primates; family Tarsiidae; genus Tarsius; species Tarsius wallacei. Next base: position 16,992 of record CAUYQG010183967.1, read on the forward strand.
TTCATGTTGGTTAGCGCTCATCATTGAAGACTTAGTGTAGTTTTTTGAGGGTGTTGGAGAACTTTGTTTTTCATATTGTCAAAATTATTTTCCTTTTCATTTGGGTAGACTATTCCATCTTATTTGTGATTGGCAGGGTACTGATGTAGGCACTGTAGTGTTCCCTTGGATATGTACAGTCATGGTGTAGTAAATTTCTCAATTGTCCACTGTGGCAGCCCTTACTAGGTAACTGCACTGGCTCATAGTATCATGAATGGCTGGAGTGGCTTAGAAAGTGGTGTTAGGTTGGGATTGGGATCAATGCCTTCCCAAATGTGGGGGGTTGTGCTGTTGACCTCCTGCCAAGAGGTGGTACTTGTGGGAGACAGAGTTGTGATGCTGGTTGTGGGCTTTCTGCCTGGCCTATGTTGCTCCAAGGAAGTGCTCAGTCAACCTAGATGGAGGGCAGGACTCTGGGGATTACCCAAGTTCTCGGTCTGTTTTGAGCCTTCAAGGAGAGTGTGGGGGGAAAAGAGCTCAAGCACTCCACCTGTGTGCACTCTTGGATACCCCAGTGAGGATTAAGACGGAGTCCCAGGCCGTTGGGTAATGCTGTTGTTCAGACTGGGCACAGAAGAATTTACACAGGGAGTGAGAGGTTGCTATGGCAACAAGTCTCACCTGTTTCTCTTCCTTAGCCCAGGCAGTTTGCTTTCCAAATGTCAAGGTGCAGTCTACTTCAGGGCTTCAAGTTTTCTCAAAGTATCCTGCCCCATCCAGGAACTGTAGGAACTGCATGCTTCTGTGGGGTTTGCCCTTGGGGTTTGTCCCCCCCCCCAAGCTGGCAAGCAAGGGTTGAAATCCTAGAATATGGTGGATGAAGTTGTTCAGGGCTTTTTGCTATACCACTCCACGGGGGCTTCAGCAAAGCATGGCTGTGGGCAAGGCAGTTTCCTGTGAGGGATTGGAGTCCTGCAAGGCTCAAAGTGTCCTCTAAGTCCACAGCAGGGGGACAGAACTCCTTAATTCCCCTCACGCACATTCTCTACTGTGTCCAGAGGCTGTTGGTGGACTGTGGTGGTGCAGGTGAGAGTCTGGCTAGTTTCAGCCCAGAGCAATGAATTTTTCTCTTCTTTTCACTGTGTAATAATTATCACTTCTTTAATGAGTCATGGAGCATGCTACTGATCCTATTCCTCTCTGGGTACTGAGGAATCTTTCTGTATCTTGATTTATTCCATAGGTGAAATATACTTTAGCTGTCTCACATCAACCATCTTAATCCTGATTCAACAATGTCTTAAATGCACTAGATGTTACCTTCCAATGACTCTACTTCTTCTGATGTCTTATGAATCATATTTGGAAGCCTCTAAGACATTGTCAAGAAAATCTAGAGACGACAGCTCTACACATTAAAACAAGCTTATAGCTTGAGTACTCAACTAGATCCCTGAGAGATCTTTCAAAATGATTAAATACTATGCTGACTGATTCCACTTACAAATGAAAGAACATCAGATAGTGAACATCATTCAATCAAATTAAATATTTACTGTTATAGTAGTAGGTGTTGTAGGAGCTGAAGTGATTCAAAGATGAACAGGATACACACACTCCTGTTTTCAAGAGGCTTGTACTTGTTGGTTGTAGGATGCAGCTATACATGAAGCTAAATATCATTTATGTAAGGGAAGGTAGGAGCTAAGAGAGAGGCATGGAATAGTACGGGGCATATCTAAGAAAATGTAGAAGGTTTTCTGGATGGGTATCCTTCCCTTGTTGAGACTTGAAGTTTGGGAAGGGATTTCAGGCTAAGTGAGAAAATGAAAGGGGGTAAGGACACATTGCTAACTGAGGAAAACTAGGCCAAGTTTGATATGTTCATCTTCCAGCTACTCTCCATTTGAAAGCCCCCATGTTATGCAATGGTTCTTTTGTGCTGACAAATGTTTCTCTCTGATCCTGGTGGCTGTCTTCCCACCAGAAGCATCAGATCTCACTACTTCTGGTCCAAATGTTGATATATGAGAATTTGTGGCACAGGCAGAGATGGGTGCTGTGTAATGTCACTTCAAGACCTACAGCAGATTTGTGAAAAGGAGACATTTGCACGTAGACCCTTGGCACCTCTGCAGCACTTACGAGACCTTACTCTTCTGCCTTGGAGATAACTTACTAAAAGGCCAGGCATAGGAGTAATTTATTGCCAAACTGGTTTAAAAGTGTGAGCAAAAACAGACTTTAGCATTTGTTTTTTCTAATTTGCCATGAAGTTAAAGTCCATCTCTTACAATAAGAAATCACTCATATGGACAACTAGGGTGAGATTCTCACCCTGTGTCACATTTTATGGGCTCAAAGGAATAAGAGTGGTTTGCGTTATCTTATTTGACCAAAAAGATACTTGATTCTCTATCAGTCTTGTAGTAAAGACTCACAAATTTCTCATTTGTCTTTTTCAAGCAAGATTATGAAACTTCTCATAGATAAAGTCTCCCTTGAGTAGACTGATACAGTAGTCACTAATTTATCCCCCAGACTGGGTTACTTTATATAAAGTATTGGGTGCTTAATTTGGATGTGATGTCAAGACATAGTCATGATATTCTGGGCAAGCCAGAGTTGCTCAAATTATTATGGAGAGAAACAATTGAGGAAATAAAGTAAAATTTCAAACTGCCTTAAATAAAAACTATGAACTTGGATGGACTTAGAGTCTATAATACTGAGTGATCTATTCAGAAACAAAGAACTAAGTACCACATGATCTTACTCATAAGCAGACCTTGAACAATTATCATAATACTGTAAGAAAGGAATTGGCAGTAGTGGGAAACTGCCAGTGAACAGGGGACAAATCTCATTAACAAGAGTACCTGCATAATGAACGCTTGTATACTTAACCCTGAATTGTACCCCACATCTTTAAAATTAAAAAATAAGAATCATTAAAAGTAGCATCAGATTTGGAAATTGTTGTCGGAAATCTTACTGTTAGGCATGGTAGTTTACCAATTATTGAAATGAGGGAGCAGATTTCCTCTCTCACATTAAATTTCATTGAAAAGTTGGAATCTCATTTCCTATCGTTGGCATGTTTTAGTATCTTACTGACAATGAAGTATAGGTGAAGCTTTGAAATTGTGACTCCTGGTGCTTTCCCTTTGTTCCCCAAAAGAGCTCTTATCAATTAGCATGCTCCCCATTTCTTTGAGGTCTGGTGGGAGGTAAAAAAAAAAAAAAAAAAAAATGCAGAGACTCACCCGCATCGATTTTTCTAATACAAAATGCATCACTTGGATACTTGAAATTGTGACTATTTGACTAAGTTAATATCACCTATTGTCATATCATAGCCATGTTTTATATGCTTTATTTATACACTTTTTACTTTTTAAAAAAATGCACTTTAGTTGTGGATTTATTGACCAGCTCATAACACAAACTAGTTACTACACATCCATACTCATATACTTGTGTTGCTGGTTGTGGTAAGCAAATGGATTTCTGTGGATCACTATGAGTCCACAGTGATATGAATCTGAGCCCAGACTCCATTGATCATCTGACCTCTATTAGCCCCTACATTTTTTTTTTAATTTGAGTAGAAGTCTCATTCTGTTGCCCAGGCTGGAGTGCAGTGACATGCTCACGGCCACGATAGTTTCGGCCAGTTGGGCTCAGGTGATCCTTCCGCTTTAGCCTTCCAAGTAGCTGGAAATACAAATGCACGTGCCACCACACACGGTCTCGCCAAGTTGCCTGGGCTGGTCTTGAACCCCTGGATTCAGGCAATCCTCCTGCCTCTGCCTCCCAAAGTGCTGGAATTACATGCATGAGCCACCATACCCAGCAAGTCCCTACTTTGGTAAGTATCCCATGGACTGGCATTTTGGGTTTCTAGGAATTACTGTCAGTTCAGAGCCAGTGTCCAGTAATCCCCTTCCTCAAGACACAGTCACTCTGGTAAATAGCCTCAGCCCCTTTGAAGAAGATTAAAGGGGATAAGGCACAGTATAAATTGTTGTTAGTGTAATAGGGTCCTTCCTCAAGGCAGCCCAATCTCCTTCTCATTCAAGGGGATTTGTGTCTGTGAACTGTCCTGATCCTGAGAATTTGCGACTCTCAGCTGTGATAATTCAAGTCACACTTCCTGTTTACCAAACCTAGAGCTTTTCCATTTATACCAATCAAGTAAGTGTTTAGTTGTCTGCCTGTTTATTTAAGTTCTAGAGATATCATGAGCAGCTATCCAATGCTGATCTCTGTGGGTCAAATTATTCTGATTACTGTTTTTGCTCTGTTGCCCTTTTCTAGTAACCATGTTCACACTGTCTTTGGTGACTAAGTGGTATTACTTGGTCCCTGCTACCCAGACACCCATCATCCCCACTGCATTCAGGAATTCCAGGTTCTCACTACCATCCTGAGCTACTGAGAATAGCACAACAGAACTTTCCAAAGATGCTGGAGCTTCATTAATAAATGTGGCTCTCACAGACTGGATAAAGGAAGTATACTCTGGAACTTCCCAAAGGGCAGAGTTCTCACTCTGTAAGAGTGCAAGTGAAGCTCTCACATGATGAATATACTCTAGCATTCCAGTCTTCCTAAAACTTGGCTAAAATAAGTGATCCAAAGCTATACCTTAAGACTATAAATGAAGAAGAGCAAAGTAAACCAAGGTAAGAAGAAAGAAAAAATTTTAAAATAGTAAATATTTAAATGCAATAGCAATAAATATTTAAATAAACAATGACTGAAATCGATAAGCAATTGATAAAATTAACAAAAGAGTAATATACAACTGTAAAAATGAGTGCAGACTATCATTACAGATGTTCCTCAACTTATGATGGGATTACAATCAGATTAAACCCATGATAAGTCTACTTATGATGGGCTTATCAGGATGTAAGTATACTGAATATGTATTGTTCTTGCACCATCATAAAGTTAAACCATCATAAATCAAACCATCTAAGTAGGGACTTAGCTTTATATACTACTATAGATTAATAATTAGGTTATATTGGCAGGCAAAATAAATCAAAGTTAAAAATATGTTCATATTATGCTACTATTTTTAAAAGGATTTATCAAGTATTCGTGTACTTTATTATATTTTTAAAAATAATGGAAGGACACATCATTAAAAATGGAGAAAGAGCCTAAGCCCAGGGGGTTGAGACCAGTCTCTACAATAAAAAATAAAAAAATTAGCTGGTGTGGTGGTGTGTGCCTGTAGTGACAACTACTTGGAAGGCTGAGGCAAAGGATTGCCTGAGCCTAACAGGTTGAGGCTGTGGTAGATGTGAGTGTGCCACTGCACTTTAGCCTGGGCAACAGAGTGAAGCTCCAACTTGAAAAAAAAAAAAAGGAAAAAGAACAAAATAATGTGGAACAAACAGGAATAGGGTTGAAATTTTTAAATATACCTTGCTTGAGGAATTTGACTTTAGAATCTGGTAAATAGTTTACATAATTATAAAACACAATTAAGTTATAAGAAATCCCTTTTTAAAAAGTTTAAACTGTTTTTAATAATATATTTTTATTAATAGTGTCAGTGCTTTCACTATCTATTTCATATGCTGGATGTATTGTGGGCTAAACCAAATAAGTAATTATCTTAGTGTCATTGACTATTGTGATTTTTGACAAGGGAGAAAAGATGTGGGTGTAATATCAATGAGGATAAGTAAAAGTACAGAATTCCTGAATTTGAATTTGAAGTATCAGTATGAGTTTGTGATATATTTCAACTTTATTAAAAGATACACTTTTTTTTTTTTCTGAGTTGGAGTCTCACTGTCACCCAGACTGGTGTGCAGTGGCCGCTCCCGGCTACCGCAGCCTCGACCTGCTGGGCTCCAGGGATCCTTCTGCCTCAGCCTTCCAAGTAGCTGGAACTACATGCGCACGCTACCACGCCTGGCTAATTTTTTTTTAAATTTATTGTAGAGATGAGGTCTCGCCAAGTTGCCCAGGCAGGTCTCGAACCCGCAGGCTCAGGCAATCCACTCACCTCAGCCTCCCAAAGGCGCGGGATTACAGGCTGAGCCACCGAGCCCAGCTAAAATACACATTTTTAATTGACTTCCAGTAATGGTGGATTCACTTTCCATGAACCAATCTTTTTTTTATCAGTAATAACTAGAAAAGTTGGACAAAATAACGAGAACATACACTTGAAGACATCACAGAGCTTCCAAAGTTGCCAGGACTTAAGAAGAAAAAATTCAGAGAGTATGAAAGCCCACAGAGTGATATAGTCTACAGTATTATGCCTTTTGAGGGATTTACTAATTTGTAAAGGGTTTGGGAATAAGACAAAAGCAAAGTAAAAAGTGGCAGTTCAGTGGTTAGGAAGATGAGATGCAGTTTTGTCAGTTAAGGTGCTGGAGAAACACAAATTGGAGGTCAAAAGCATAAGAAGGAAGAGTGTTGTTATTAATTCTAGACTTTCAGTGAGAAATTCTTAAAGAGCTACAGCTTAGAAATAAATGTGAGTTGGGCGTGGTGGCTCACGCCTTAATCCCAGAACATTGGGAGGTGGAGATGAGAGGATTGCCTGAGGCTATGGATTCAAGACCAACCTGGGCAACATGGTGAGACCTCGTCTCTACAATAAATAAAAAAAATTCGCTGGGCATGGTGGTGCACACCTGTAGTCCCAGCTACTTGGAAGGCTGAGGCGGAAGGGATCGCCTGAACCCAGCAGGTCAAGACTGTGGTGGCCATGAGCATGACACTTCACTCCAGCCTGGGTGACATAGTGAGACTTCAACTCCAAAAAAAAAAAAAAAAAAGAAAAGAAAAGAAATAAGAGCAAGCCAGAAATAGACCAGCATACAGAAATGAGTACAAGCAAACTTCAAACAAGCTCAGTTCTAATCATGGATGAAGAGAATGTTTCTTATTTTGCCACCATTCTGAAAGCAAAAATCTTCTCTGGAGAAAAAGAGGCCAAACAGAGCCCCAAATTATTGCTATAATTTTTTAAATACATGTTTAATGTTCAAAAAAAATTAAGAGGTATAGAAGAATACAGAATTAAATGATCAAAAACCACAGGAAGACAGAACTAGAATTCCAGATGATGAGGATATTAGAGAATACAAACATAGTCATTAAAGTTACTGGGATTCATAACTCAAGAAAGAAATAACAAGACAGAAAAATTCTCCAAAGAACTTGAATCCATTTACAAACAAATGACAATCCTAGAATTAAAACATATCATTTTATATACATATATAATTATAATAATGTAATTGAAATTATGGATTCAATAAATAGGTTTTATAGGAAATTAGTCACAAAGGAAGATAGATTAGTGAAATCAGAAAGTAGATTAATATAAAATATCCAGACTTAAGTACATAGAGGAAAAAAAATTGAATGGAGAAACTAAAAGAGTATAAAAGACATAAGACACAGTATCTATGACTAATAAATGTATAATTGGAGGTTCAGAATGACAGAAAAGAAGAATGGTGCAGAAACAATATTGGTAAATAACAAATTTTCCAAAAGCCAAAAGACATCCAGTACCAGATTCAAGAAGCTCTATAAACCCCAAGTCTAACTACAGGAAAAGCATACCAATGTAGACCTGATAGTTACATTGCTGAAAGCAATGCAAAAAAGAAAAATAATTAAAGCTATCTGGGGGAAAGAAAAAGACATTATTTTCAAAGGAACAGTAATAAAACTGGTAGTTGACTCTTCACAAGAAATCTTAGAAGCAAGAAAAAAGTTTATAGTAACTGTCAACCTGAAATTATACATGCAATGAAAATATTCTTCAAACATAAATGTGAAAAAATATATTTCAGCTAAACAAAAAATTGAAAGCATTAATCATTTTGAAAAAAATGCACTTAAAATTGTTAACAATTTATTGAATGTAAATTATATAACAAAACTAATTTCTAAAAAATATAAAATGACTTTTTAAAAAAATTTAATTTAGAAAAAACTAATTTAAAAAAATGCTAAGAGGAATTCTTTTGGTAGAAATAAAATGGTCCCAGAGGAAAGCATAGAAATGTAAGAAGAAATGAAGAACACTAGAAAGGATAAATTTAGATGTAAATCTAAATGAATATTGATTGTACAAAATAATAATTTTAATGTCTTGTATGTATGTATGGTGACCACTATGTATATTTATCTTCTATGGTAACCACTAAGAGCAGATTAGAGAAATATATAGCTAAGAAACTAACCTTTTAAATAAAACAGTGTTATTTACTCTTATAAAGGATTTGGACATCTTTCATTATACTTATTCCTAGGTATCTTATCTTTTTATTGCTTTTAGAAATTATATATTTCAGATATATAATTTCTAACATATTGTGGCTAGTATATGAATATATAGTTATTTTATGTACTAATTTATGTCTAATTAAACTCTTATTCATAATAACAATTTTTGTATAGATTCTTTTTGGAGCTGCATAATTAGTTTTGGGTCTCTTTATTTTTATGTTCTAATTTCCTTCTCTTGTTTTGTTGTGTTTGCTAGAATTTTGAATACATATTGAATAAAAGCAGGGTCTCTGGACACCTGTGTCTAGTTTCTGATGACCAAGGGTATTCTTAGGTATGATATTTGCCATTGTTTTTTGTTAGTTAAACCTTATGAGTTTAATGAAGTTCTTATTTCTAACTTATTAAAAATAATGTTATTATGGATTTTATAAAATAATGTTTATGAGTCTACTCAAATAATTTCCTGTGTCTTATTTATCTATTAACATCATTAATTGCAGAAACAGTTTTTTCAAAGTTAAATAAATCTTGAATTACTGAAATAAGCTTAACTTGGTAATAATCTATTATATTTTATATATTGCTGAATTCCATGTCCAAATTTTTTATCATTCTTGCATCTGTATTTATAAATAACTTTTACAATCATTCTCTTTTGTATTGTCCTTGTCTAGTTTTGCTGTTGAGACTATATCATTTTCATAAAATAAGTTGGGGATTTTTCACTCTGTTTTCTAATTTCTGAAAGAATTTGTGTATGGCTGAAATACTCTGTTTCTTGAAAGTTTTTGAAGCTTATTTGTAATATAATTTGGGTCTGGAATTTTCTTTGCTGGGAGATCTTACATTAAATTTTAAATTTCTTCTTGAGTACATTTTGAAGTATATTTTTCTATTTTTTTGTGTTGTGTACATTTTCAAAGTGTGTTTTAAATTTGTTGATATGAAGCTGTTTATTTTTTCCTCTTATTTTCTACTGAAGATTTTTCTTTGAAATTCTATTTTCTTGTGAAGATGTTTCCTTGTTAGCTAACCTTGTCCTGGCAGATTTTTGCATCACTATCATCGTGAGTCTGTAGCATCTTCAAGTGTACAGTTTGATGTGGAATTTTCAGGTTTAGCTCCCATTTTGCATAGGCCTAAGTCCTTCATTCCACAAACTACGATTTCCCCCCCAAGTTCTAAGGTCTGCTTAATGTCATTTCCCATTAGGGTAGTCCCTACAGCTCCATTCACTTAACACACTGGTTTGAACCCTCTTTTCCAAACGTTCCATGCTTTGTAGTGAGCACTGCAATGCATAGGTAAATGTGTTGCAGCTCAAATGTCATCAGCATTTATGCATTTGCGGAGGAAAGTCTTCTCAAAATATTCAGTCTAACATGTTTCTAGAAGTTGAAGTCTGATTGTTCTGTCTTATATCAACCTTAGGTAAATCCTTTCACCTGAGACTTACTTGCCTTGTCTTTATAACGGGCATACCCATTCTTGCCTCCTGGACTGGATGGAAGTATTAAATGAATGTTGCAAAATGAACATTGAATAAAGGCTACTACTACATTTACTGTTACCTGTAATAAGAACTATATATATTTGTGCCTCATGGTTATATACAATCTTGTCCATGACGCCCTATTTCTGAGTTCTTAGACATTGCTTTCACACTTGCTCAGACTTCAGGTGAGAAATCTGAATTGATTTCTACAGAAGGTCATGTTTCATTTCTGGTTCTCTAACCTGAATGTCTCTGTCTGTGTGTGCTGTCTGCTAGGTCCTCACAAATATAGCCAGCTTTCTTTCCTGCAGTATTGCAATTGAAAAGAGTGAAAATCTTTCAGACCAAGGACTTTCTGCTTGAGTCCACCTGAAAAGGCAAGATCTTGCATGGAGCAGGATTATGACAATTTTTACTTAACCTTTAACATGCCTGTGAAATACACAGAAGAGTGTTATTACTCCTACTTTACAAATGCAAAAGTTGAGGTGCAGAAAATTGATCACATCATTCTGACCTTCATCTAGTCAAGTGAGAGGGTTGTCTTTTCCACTGCAGTTTCTAGTTGTAGTTCCTTTACTTTGACGATGAATTTATAAAAATAAAATGACTAGAGAGGAGAGGGATTTGGATAGTCGATGAGGTGCATGTAAATCTCTAAGTGCACAAATGATGATTGATAGAAGTTGTAATATGTGAATTAGCTGTAAATGTATTTTTGTGATTCAATTTAGGTTGGAGTATCTAACCTTAGATGTTCTAAGTAATGAGGAATTAACGTCACTGATTTTTTTCAAACGACCACAAAACATAAGTACTTGTCAAAAAAACCAGATAATGATAGCTATTTTATGGGTTGGATTTTTAATGTCATTATTGCCATTGCAAACCCAAGCAAAATGAATCTGCTCATTTCAGCAAAATCCCTGGATAGCACCCATTCAGAGGCAAAGCTCACATATTGGAAAGTCTGTCCACAGCTACTCAAATGGGGCTGATGGCTGTACAAGTTATTTTTCTCAGATTGAGGAGGGCTCTTTTGAGATAAGATTTCTGACTTGTCTGTTCAGGGTTAACCTGTAAATGAAGCTGGGAAATTTGCCTTTAGGGTCCGAAGTGTTCCTGTACCTTTATCTTGTTTGACTTCATTTCTGGTCTCTGTCTCTGTCTCTCTCTCTCTCTCTCTCTCTCTGTCTTTCATCCTATATAGACTTGTGACCTGATGTCTCACTGTCTTCCTGGTTCTGACCTTGAATTCCCATAGGATCCTGGTCCTAGTAAGTCCTCCCTGGAACCTCCCACTTAAACCTCAGACAACAGGCTACCCAAACAGGGCACCGGCTCAGCAACCTTGTTTCGGTCAGGTGCACATAAGACTCAACCTCCATCTGTTAGAGTAAGGGGAGCAGGCTAGAGGAATTCATTTTCTTCCACAGTACAGTTTTTAGCTAGTACTTTCTATCTTCCCCCATACACATCTGCTGCTCTCAGAACCTCTCTTTCCTCCCAGGTACACTATTGATAATTCTAAATGGTGATTCTGAAACTTTTTAACCACCAAAGACACTATTTTTTTAAACTCACTCTCCATAGCTGCAGTGTTTAAAAAGATTTTTGTCTACCAAGCTTTATTATTAATGAATTTTCAGATTTCCTTATTTGTCAAATATGTATACAAATGCCAATCAGATTTTATCAGTACACGATAACTAGGCTTATCACACTGACTTGATGTCACCATTCCAGCCCCAAACAAAGAAACTTGAATTGTTGTCAGCCTTTGTAGTCTTACGAATACTTTCTATTCAGCATTTTTATACTGGAATCTTTCCTCATATGTTGCAACTGCTGATTATTGTTTCTCCTCGGAGAGGGGGTTCAACTGAATAGAAAAAAAAGAAAGCTTCAAGCAAGACAGAGAAAACTCAAAAGGGTAAATATGGCAGCTGCTAGGGAAAAGTCTTTAAGAAACTTTGGAACTTCTTGGACATCTAAAACAATTTCTGTAAAGCTATAGTTGGACTATCCATTACCTTTGAGCTTAAAAAAAAAAGCAACAAGATAAAACCTAATAGGACAAATTTTAGAAAATCATTGGACAGTGTAAACGTTGCCAATGGGAACTCTGCCCTAGTCATAGTTAAGACAATGGTGAGATTACAGCCAGGTGAACAAAATAGTGACCAAAGAGGAGGGTGTTAGTGACTAGAGATTCTGCTTTTATTGAGGGGTTAAGGGAGAATCAGGTGATTCTGATATACAGCTAGAATTGAAAATTGCTGCCTGAGCAATTGGTCTTTAGACTGGTGGTTCTCAAACTAATATGCTTAAGAATCACCTGAAGGACTTGTTAAAATACAAATTACTGAGCCCTGGCCTGGCTCTGGAAGTGTCTGACTCAGCAGGACTGGGACAGGAGCAAACTGCATTTCTAACAGGCTCCAGGTCTGGGGACTATGCATTGAGACCCAAGCGAATTATTTGCATGTCTGTTTCCCACTAGACTGTAAGCCCTAGAAAAGACAGGAACCCCATCTAGTTCAGTTAGTAGCACAGTGTCTGGCACATACTGGACACTTAAAAGATGTTATTGTATTATTGATTAGTATATTTGAGTATAAGGCAGTGTTATATGAATTTGAGAATCACAACGTTCCGGAGTTGTTATTTACTCCCATGATGGCCCCAACCTGAAGTTTCTAGACCTGCAAAACACCAAATATAAGACCAAATCCTGGGCTGCCATCATCTCCACAAAGTTTTCAAGCTGATCTTATTGCTCAAGAGACTCAACCTGAAAACCACACAGCTTGTCTGTTTTCATCCACTACACTGTACTTTCCATTTTTAGGACATCAAAGATACCTCTTATCAGCACTAATTTTTTGCTTATTGCTTATTGCAGGGAAGTTATTCATGTATTAGATTTTTATTAATTAGTTGGCCAATGAGGTTTTCAAGAAATTTTGATCTGTGGATTTAAAAAAAAAATACTGATTATAAAAACAAAGTTACGCAGCCAAACAGATATCATGAACATTCTTGCTTTCTTCTTTACTAGGTTCAATAAACACATCTTTAGGAGTTAACAAGAACCGTTTTTCATTTAGTGAAGTTTTACTGACCATGCAGCATCTGTGTTCAATCTATGCAGCATTAAGTCAGTGAACAAGTGAATAAGCAAGAGCCCTCCCTGGCCCCCCAGAGACCCACAGGCCCCTGTGCCTATGGCAGTGTGGTAGGAGAGAAAGCTGGTTATCAATCACCTGTGCTGTCCAGAGCAGCATGAGAGAAGGCCAGTTGTCTAGGCCGGAGAGAGATCGGGCAGCAGGTAGGGAGAGGAGGGATCCCTAACCCATAGAAAAAAGACAGTTTTACTCCTCATTGGATAAATTCTTCTGAGAATACTTTAAATAAATAAATAAAAAAAGAAAAGGAAACTTCTTAGGAACCAAATGATGAGCAAGTCCTATTTAAGAAACAGGGAACAAATGAGTTTCCCTCATAAAATTTAACCATTGTTTCAAGTGAGTAAAAAGTGAGACTCTGGGATATTTAGAATTTCTGATGGTTGATTGGTGCCTATATCCCCACCACCTCAACTACCACACAAACCACTCCACTTCCCCCACACATATATGCAAACACACACCCACTGAGTCTTCTCAAGTGCAGCTTTTGTTTGCTCTGCCCTGTGTCCCAGAATCATCCACGCTGTCTTCCCTGCAGACATTAGGGATAAGGAAGCAATTACACTCTTGAAAAAGCACATTTATAGGCACTTTACATGTCCATTCAAACCCTTCCCCCTAGCAGGTCCTGCCTTTGGCTGCCTTTAGATAGAGAGGCCATTTTAAAGCCATTGTGTGCCTCTGTGTGTGTGTGTGGGGGGGGGGGGATTGGAGGATTGGAGAGGAAGACACGTGTACAATTGCAGCTTCAGAAAGCGTTTAGACATTTAGAATGCTTTCTTATCTTTGCCTTCTGTTAAAATAAACAAGGATTATGATACTTGATCTTTAAGTGTGGGATATTTATTTTGAAAAAACGTGTATCAAACTCCCCTAAATATATCTCCTTGGGTTTTCATGGCTCGCAAAGAATACATTCTCTTGTAAAAGAAGTTTTTGTGGGTTTTTTTGTTTTGTTTTGTTTTTTAAAAAAAAACCTCATTGATTTTTAGATGGGTTTGTGGTTAGGGTACACACATTGATTTCTATTCAGGAATACCTCTGGAGTTCTCTTTAGATGGGCCAGTGTGCTTGTCTTCCTAATAGAGCTATGGTGAGGTAATTTTAATATAAACAGGATATTTTTACTTTGGTACTGAGCATGTTTTAGGTTATATTTTTCTGGATCATGTTTAATCTGAAATGAAAGGAAGATGTGCATTTTTCTTCTTGATTTCTAGGCTGAATATTGTATTTTGCACATCTTTTTCTTATCTGAAATTATACTCAGTAAGAAGCACATTTTTTTCCCTTCCTTCTCTGTGTCTGGAAATTTCCTGTTCTTCTATACATCTGTAGAATCTTTGTAGATGCCTGATGTGAGCTAGACTTTCATCCCAGAAAGCATTTCATTTTAAAATAGCTATTCATTTGCCCTCTGAATAAAAACATGGAATAGTGATACATATAGCTAAAATTTTCCTCCAACTCAAGAAGAACAAGATGTGAGAAGAGACAATAACACAAGATTAACAAAGATACCTCATGAATTTTGTTTTGTACAATGTAGAAGGATAATTGTATCCCTGTTCAAGCTTTGTTGTGTGCTTTAAATTAATTAATATACATAAAGCAATTATAAGAATGCTGAACCCTGTAAATGAACAATAATTGTTAGCCAATATCATTATTATTATCTGAAGCAATAAAACATAGAATTTAAAAATAGCATTTACATCCAGGATTTTGTGATGGAGGAATCCGGTCAAGGATTACAAATACCCAGTTTCAAGCTGATTTTAAATGCTCCACTCCTTTGCTTTTTAACCTTCCATCATTCTAGATGGAAGTCAATATATTTTTCCTGCTCAGTTGTTGTCCACATGGGAAACAAAACAGCCTCTCCCTCTCCCAACTTCCTACCCTATTAAGGAGATGGTGGCCTCTAAGGCACACACAAAACAAATAATGATAATAAAAAAAAAATTCCTTTCTTGAGGCCATCTTTTCACAAGTCCAGGTTTGTTGTTGACTGGTCAGTAGTTCATCAGTTGGAGGGCTCTGGGTTTGGGGCTACATAGCAGCTCTCTCTCTCCAGCAGTATGACTCTCTGTTAATTGGAATGAGGAGTTAATCTCTCTCAAACTGAACCCAGCTGAGTCTCTGAGCGCAATGATGTATTTAAAAGATCTCTGGCAGTCCAGGGCATGTGGCACTAACCGGATTTAGCTCATTAGCAAATCCGCAAGGCCCTGCTGACACTGCACCCAGAATAAAATACATGAGACTGGCCCATACCCCGTGGGCACCTACAGCATGACTACATAATAAAAAGGCATTTATTAATAATCTCATTGGTCACACAATACAAAGGAAGGCTACAAGAAGTCAAATGCTGTCATTTGTCGTGACTAGAAAGGCATAATTAAAGTAAGTGCCATGTGATTAACCCCTGAAAAATTAATCTAGTATAAAAAAGGCACAAAAACAAGGAACATGGACTCAGAGTGAATTTAATATAATAGGCAGCTGTTGTATGCTGTGGGATCATTCCATGTGCTTGTGAAACATTAACATCGTTGACAGCAAAGAGCAATTAGTGGCGTTAGGAAGCAGGTTGTCTGTTATGAAAGACAACGGCGGGCCACAGAGAGGCAGCATGCCTCATAGTAAAGAGCGTGGCATTTGATTGTCCTCCCTCTTGGGTTTAAGTCCAGATTCCTCTATCTACTGCCTGTGTCCTTGGGCAATTTTCCTACTCTTTTAGTAACTCAGTTTCCAAATCTGTTAAATGGGAATATCAATATATATCATGTGATTCTTTGATCATTAAATAAGATCATATATATAAAGCTTTCAGCACAGAGTTAGGCACAATGTCAGGCTCAAAAAAATCCTAGAGGTAGTAAAAGTATTTGACTGAAGTCCTTGATATGCAAAAACAGTAAGTTTGCTTTGCATGAAAAACACGTGACATGGACCTTCAGCACTGTGATGCTTCAATGCTGGTCAGTGATGTTTCTTGTAGGGTCTTGTGGGCAGTGATCTTATCTTGCAATTTAGTGTCAAGGGTGGCACATTAATAATCCTGAAGGAATGTTACAGGCTACACCAGAATAAGTTTCATGAAGGTTAGAGATGAACATTTATACATTCTCCATCAGTTCTAGATCCAGAATGCTCATCTCAAATGTCCACAGAAGCCAGGTAATTGAACTGCTTGGGAAGTGGAAGGGCTGTGGAGAACAGGAGAGCGTTTATCCACCACTGGAGACAATTGCCATTCAGAGGAAGTCATAAGTCTAGGTTCGCAAGTCCAATGTTACCAGATAAATAATTTTTTTTTTTTTTAGTTGAAGTCTCACTCTTGTTGCCCAGGCTGAGTGCAGTGGCACTCTCATGGCCACTGCAAGCCTCGACATGCTGGGCTCAGTTGATCCTTCTGCCTCAGCCTTCCAAGTAGTTGGAACTATAGACACACGCCACCACACCCAGCCTGTTTTTGATTTATTGTAGAGATGAGGTCTCACCAAGTTGCCCAGGCTGGTCTAGAACCCCGGGGCTCAGGCAATTCTCTTGCCTTGGCCTCCCAAAGTGCTGGGATTACAGGCTGAGTCACCACATCCATCCCAGATGTATGATTTTTTTACAAGCGATGCCAGAAGTACTGATTTTCCTGGGAAATGTCTTATTTTTTAGAACACTTGGTCAGGTGCAGAGGCTCATACCTGTAATCCCAGCACTTTGAGAGGCCACGGTGAGAGAACTGCTTGAGTCTAGGAATTTGAGACCAGCCTTTGGGAGGCCAAGGCAAGATGATTGCTTCAGCTCAGGAGTTGAACCTCATCTCTACACAATAATTTAAAAAATTAGCTGGGAATGGTGATGTGCATCTGTAGGCCTATGGTTTCAGCCACTTGGGAGGCTGAGGTGGAAGAATTGCCTAAGCCCAGGAGATTGAGGCTGTGGTGAGCTGTGATTGTGCCACTGCATTCCAGTCTGGGTGACAGAATGAGACCCTGACTCAATAAAAAAAAAAAAAAAGGAAAAGGAAGGAAGGAAGGAAGGAGGCAGGGAGGGAGAGAGTGTGGAAGGAAGAAAGGAAGGAAGGGAGGGAGGGACACTTGCTGACCACATCCAGCCTTTCACCAAGGGCTGGGGCTAAGGTGAGGCAAGTGAGGCACTTGTCCTAGGTGTAATGTGTAAGGGAGCATCTAAAAATTTAGTAATCAAGACAGATAACATCTTAACACAATAATTTAAAAAGCAAGATCGGCGCAAAAAATTTTTGAAAAATATCAAAATCTTAAATAAAGATGGAATCAGTATTATCATTTTTTTCTTTTGTTTCAAAATCCAATATGGCTCAGCATAGTACTCCTGCTTGTAACCTCTGGTCTGGGCTTGAACACAACACGAACATTCTTCCGCTGCACGGATCCAGCCTTGCACTGGGTCGAGGCACAACCAGGATATCACCTAAAATAAAATAGTTGGGTAAATTATCAATGAGTGTTGAGGGTACACTAAACTCCATCTCCGTATGATAATATCAACCAAGGAGGAATCAATGAAAAGTCAGAATTAATCTATTTATAAATAAAAATATGTGCTGCTTTCTAATACATAGCTATCTAAAAACCATAACTGACAAAATGGTTTCTACTGGGTGACCAGTTTTATGAACAAAAAGGAAGAGATTTAAAAATAAGTAGTGGGGCAGGTGTTCTTAAGTTGAAACACTTCTTGAAATCATATGCAACATTTTGAGTGTATTCTGTTTCTCACCTTTTATTAGATTCTTATAAAAGTCCAAGCTGGGCTCGGTGGCTCAGCCTGTAATCCCGCGCCTTGGGAGGCTGAAGTGAGTGGATTGCCTGAGCCCAA
Source organism: Tarsius wallacei (assembly GCA_963574415.1). NCBI lineage: Eukaryota > Metazoa > Chordata > Mammalia > Primates > Tarsiidae > Tarsius > Tarsius wallacei. Next base: position 34,812 of record CAUYQG010183967.1, read on the forward strand.
GGGTTTGAGACCCACCTGGGCAACTTGGTGAGACCTCATCTCTACAATAAATCAAAATATTAGCCAGGTGTGGTAGCGCGTGCCTGTAGTTCCAGCTACTTGGAAGGCTGAGGCGGAAGGATTGCTGGAGCCCAGCAGGTCAAGGCTGCGGTGGCCGGGAGCGGCCACTTCACTCCAGTCTGGGTGACAGAGTGAGACTCCAACTCAAAAAAAAAAAAAAAAAAAATCCAGGACCTCCTGAAGACCAGACATTGTTTCAATACAGCATGCAGAGGAGAGCATGGACTTTGTAGCCAGGTATACCTGGGCTTGAATCCTGACTCTTTCCTGTTGTAAGACTTTGGACAAGTCAAATAAACTCCTCTTTAGTTCTCTTATCTGTAAAATAAGACCATCTTATAGGATTGTTGTAGAGACCAAAGTTGATAGTACATTTTGTTTTCTCTTATTCTTGGTCTGGCAACAGACACTTGGTGTATGGCAGTCATTGTTATCATATAGCATACTCACTGCAAACTGTCTCATGCCAGCATCCTTAAAAATATATGGTGTATGCAAATAAGTTAATTATGTCCTTTATTTATGCGACTTATATGCTCAGTTCATCTTTTCTTCAAAAACTGTGAAAAATCAGCTTCAGTTTGGGTACAATTACCACAAATTTTGATTTTTCTTTTTCTTTTTTTTTTTGAGTTAGAGTCTCATTCTGTTGTCCAAGCTGGAGTACAGTGCCACAATCATGGCTCATTGCAGCCTTGACCTCCTGGGCTCAGGTGATCATTCTGCCTTAGCCTCCCAAGTAGCTGGGACTACAGGCATACACCACCGCGCCCAGTTAAATTTTTGATTTTTTGTAGAGAGAAGGTCTTGCTAGGTTGTCCAGGCTGGTCTTGAACTCCTGCTCTAAAGAAATCCTCTTGCCTTGACTTCCCAATGTGCTGACATTACAGCTGTAAGCCACCATACCCAACTCAAATTCTGAATTTAATGGGGCCCAAATTCAAAAATTTTAACTATATCTTATACAGAAACATTTTATTTTAATTTTCTCTTTAAATTAAAAAGAAATGAAACATAACATTAAAACAAAAAACTGCCAAAAACAAATGACTGCTGTCTTACTGTACATCTAAGAAGAGAATGATCACTGTCCAGTCATCAGCACAGCCTCATTCATGTCCAGGGTGGCGTGCGCTGTAGCCAGCAGAATTCAACTGTAGTAGACAGGTTTTCTGGTGCTAACTTCTGCAATAATATTCCTGATATCTCTTATAACATGGATATTTCCAAGGTGAGCAACAATATCATAACTCAGTGGCTCTGGGTTCAAATCTTATTCCTGCCACAAATCTGCAGAGTGACTCGGGGCAAGTTCAATTAACTTATCTGAGCCTTGGTTTCACCCATTGTAAATTATTTTCCAGAGAGCTTTCCACTGGAGCCCTGTCATGTGCATTTAAGAAAAATGTGAAAATTACATAGCTTGGCTATCCTCTGCAATACATCTTTATTTTATGTTCTTTCTCCTTCCAACTGTTCTTCTAAGAAGCAGCTAGAATTTCTCTTTTAATCAGGAATCCATTTTTTATCATCAATGAAAGTGTAAAAACTCTATCAGTTAGAACTGGATATTTATGGCAGGTTCATCTGATTGGAACTTAACTCTATTTCATTAATGCAGAGAAATGTCACCCTTTTAACTAATGAAATGCATCCATAATAGAGTTATATTTTTAAAGGTATATCATCAGAAATAGCCATATGCAAAATGCTCTTCAGAGTGCACACAAGTTACTTACCAGCAGACTCTCTTATGCCCCTTGTATGCATCCTTGATCCAGGTGAAAACTCCTATTTATTAAAGAAGACAATGTTTCAATATGGAGAAAAACAATTTCCACTCCTTCCCCAGCTGAGGAAAATTTTCCTGTATTAGCTTCTCACCTTGGTCCATCTTAAAGTGTCCAGAGTGTACAAATACCTTCAACTAAAACTCTTAATACCTTCAACTAAAACACTTAGTGACACAGATGACAATCTTGGTACACCTTGAAGAAGAGCAAAGGATTTGTAAAAACATTGGAAGCTTATTCTGAGGCTGGTCGGGCCCCACTAGCAGTTTTATCTGCTGTTTCTCTTTGTTCCCACATTATCCAGCCAGTAATTGGAAAGTGCCCAAGGAAAGGGCTTTTGAAACATCACCCTAAGGCTGTTTAAGAAGGCCCATCCCTTCTCTGTTTTGGCAGCATTTCCAAGAAGACTGCATAGGCAAGCCATAGAGTAGAGACACCACTGAACAGAACATGTCCCTGGAACTGCCCTCTTGGTTTTACAACACAGAGCCGGCCAGTTTAGCAAAGTAACACCAAACCATGAGCATGGATGCTGAAGACTGTGGGCAAGTTGGTTTCTTCATGTTCCCTCTTTCCTTTTCCTCCTTCCCGCTTTCCCTTCTTCCCTGTCTTCCTCCTCCCTCCCCACTTCCTCCCTTGCTTCTTTCCCTTCCTTTTTCCACTCATCTCTTCACGTACTAAAAACATTCATTTAAGACTATTTTCAAGTACATCATTAGGCTCTGGGAATATAAAAATGAATGCCCACAAGGATCCTCCAGTTTAGTGACAGGAGGTCTTCACTTACCAAACAACCACGGCAATGGCATGCTCTATCATAGAGAAACTTTGCTTATCACCTCTGCTTAGCTGGGTTAGGGAAGGAGGTAACTTGGAAGTGGTCATGAAGGAGCAGTTATCAGCTCCCTAGGTCTATGAGGAGGAATAGGACATGCAAGGCAGAAGAGAGGATAGAACTAGGGCATGGCAGTGTGATACTGCAGAGGTGGTATTGTGCATTCTGGCCACTTAAAATGGATAGTATAGAGGAACCTGGGAATGAGGACAGGTGAAATTAAAGCTGGAGAGGTAAGTTAGAGAAGTCATTGGACCCAGATCAAGGATAAGTACCCACTCAGATTGATTTGGAGGCCTTACTGTGGGCCAGAGACTGTTCCCAGTGCTAGAATAGAGTTCCTTTTCATGAAGCTCATATTATTTGGTGAAAAGACAGACAAAACGAAATAACCAGATACTCCAATCTGTCAGATCCTGATTAGTGCAGTTAAGAAAATAAAACAGGGTAATAAGATTGAATAGGACAGAGGACATTGGGAACATTCTCCCTCTGACAGAACAGGCAGGGAAGGCCTCCCTAAGGAGATGACATGCAAAAGATACATACTTTTCAGATTTAGTGCTTTTGAGGTGAGACCTAGACATCTGTATATTTCAAAGGCATTCTGAGATTCTGAGTGAAGCAGCCTTACCCAAGACAGTGGGGCCTCTGGAACATTCTGTGTGGGACAGAGTGGCCTGGATGGGCACGTGTCCTAGATAGTTACCACATAATAAGGCGTGCAGGAAACTGTGTGAGATGCAACTTGGAGGCTCTAGACTGGAGGCAGGGAGGCTGTTATGAGACCACTAGGTCGTGGTGGCATACTGGCAGGTAGAATCACATGTGTGGGCTTCCGTCTACAGAGGTACAGAAGACTTGGGCTGAACTGGCATCAAAGGAGCTAAAAAACTAGGAATGAAAGATGTGGCAGTAATGATCACAACCAGCTGTGGCCATGTACTCTAAGCCCAGGCAGCCACCACCTTGCATGACATTCACAGAAAATCCCCACCCAGGAAATAGAATCCATTTTAGCTTTACATGAAACTGAAGTGCTCTAATCCAGGGCTCAGCAAATTTTTTCTGTAAAAGGCCCAATAGCAAATATTTTAGGTTTTGAAGGTCACACAGTTTCTGTCACAACTATTCAACACTGCCACTGTGCTCAAGAGCAACCATAGTCACTATGTCAGTGAGTGGGCATGTCTGTGTCTCAGTAAGACTTTATTTGCAAAAACAGGCACTTGGCTGGTTTGACCCATGAGTAGTAGTTTGCCAAGCCCTGCTCTAATCTTTCTAGGAGGTTCTTAGACAGCAACTCTAGGTTCTAACGAAAGGAAGCCAAGAGTACCTTCTAGGTATTAAATACATATTATGTAAAGTTTTACTTTTTTATTTTTATTAAGAGGCAAATTTAGACTGTTTTTTTTTTCTAGCTCTGCAGATCCTGGTTTTGCACTTTGCTAGCTAGCAGAATTGTTATAGACCATACTCACACAGGGCGACAGTATGGCAGTGTGAGAATACCCAAATGAGGATCAGAAGACCTGCCTTTAAAACTCATTTACCTTCCTGTGTGGCTTTACCTCTCAGAGCCTCTGTTTCCTCTTTAATAAATGGAAAATGTTGGACTAGATGACTTTCAAGGTCCTGCCTGGTGCTTATAGTCTAACTCTCTGTGCCTTGTACATTAGATAGGAGGCTAGCAATATTTGATACATAGAAAACCAAAGAGATAAAAAGAAGAGGTGGAAGTCAACCAGAAGAGAAGTGATCTGGGTCTAGACAAGGGGTTTGGCAGTAGGGATGGAGACAGCAGCACACAGATGGCAGATATTAGTTGTATGATGCTAAGCACACTATTACAATTAAATGAATAGTGAGATTGTCCATGTAAATGGCAATTGGATGGATGTTGCTACCAAGAGACAGTAAAGAAGAGAAGATGATCCTGAAATCTTGAGTCTGAAGGACAAAGGCCTTTGTCATGTTCAACTTGGATGAAAGATGGGGAGTAGATGAATGCAGACCACAAATGGTGGCTTGGAAGTAAATTGTAAAGTCAAAGATGAAGGAGTCTGTCTGGGGACCTTTTAAATGTGGCCACACTGATTACTTGAAGTTGGCCTCACTGTCGCCACCCAATTCTATCTGGTGTAAGACTTCCAGGTAAATAATCCCCAGCATATAGCTCAGGAAATTGTGCTCCCTTTCACTTTGCTCCTTGCACCAGCATTCTAGACCACTAATTATCTGGTCCACCTGAATGTGTAAGGCCTCTTGTCTTCGACCTCTGCAAGGAAGTCTCCTGGCATTGCAAAGCCCTCAACATGAGGGCACCTCAATCCTCCTTTTCTAGTCTAAGGCTGGAGATGCTCTTCTTGGAGACAGGTAGAGCTTCCAACATAGTACAAGGCTAACATGTCGCCTCTCATCGCACAGATATTTTCATACCCTGTCCTGTGATCTTAACCGCAGAGACATTAGACATTCTCTTGGACCTTCTTACCATTCCCCGGATAAAGAATCAGTCTTTACCAAACCAAAGTTAGATCATGTGGCCTGACTTCAGGTCCCAGAGATGTCAGAATGGCAAATGCTACCATATGTGAGACAACCCAGTGTGCCAAGGAGGAAGAAGGGCAGGTACGTGAAAAGGGGACCCTATAGCCACAGGTTAAAACCAGCTAGTGCATTGCGGTGTTGAGGCTCTCAGGCTGCAGCTTTGCCCTGTTACTCCTAAGCCCAAGTCATCCATGTCGGGCTTTCCTAGACAGGCATAAACAGATCCTCAGCAAGGCACCACACCAAACTCACCTCTTACCCAAGACCATGAGAAATATTCACCTCAATGAGTTGCAAAGAAAGTGTGATAAGATATGTACTTTGAAAACATTAACTTGCTAAAAAAAATCACAATAAAACCCTTTTTGAGCATATATCTAATTCTTGGAAACACAAAGAGAATATAAGAGTCCAAGTAGCATCGATAAAGATTTGGTTAGATATTCTCATTACTTGACAAACAAAAATATTTTGATTGCAAATTTTAACAATATTAAATTTAAGCAACAATAAAAACCACACATATAATTTTAGATAGTTTAGAAATTGCCACAGCAACAGCAACTGTCTTTTTTTTTTTCTATTTTATTTTCATTTTTCATTGACTTGTGCTGAGTTTTTTTTTTAGTTATGGTAAAACACACATAACATGAAATTTGCTATTTTAAACATTTTTCAGTGCATGGTTCAGTGACATTAGACAGACTTTTTATCTCTTTTATGTTCTGTGCATTCCTTTGCTTATATTACCCTTGATAATTTTTATTAATTTTGAGTAGATATTCAAAGATATTCAGATGTTTGTATCTCATAAAAACACCCATCATTTATTACACTCCTAATCATGCATCAATTACTGTAGTAAGGGTTTCATATGTATTGTCTCATTTGTTCCAAAGCCCTGTGAGGAAGACACAATTTATTGGTCCCATTTTATAGATGAGGAAATTGAGGATCAGAGATATTGTATTGCTCATGCAAAGTCACATAGCTAGAACTAAGAGCTACTGAGAAAAAGTTTGTATGGGGCAGAGTCTGCACACTAAAGCAACAATATCCACTGGCTCAGTGGGTCTTTATAGCACAGATCCATCTACTTGGCTGGAGGTGGAATCAATGCATATTCTAGGTCTGTGGTTGTGCCTCTTGATTCTACTGCTGTGAATAGAACAAAAAGAGCCTGTCTATATTTTATATTTTGTGTTCTCTCCCTCCGAAGACCCTAAATAACTGTCACAACACAAATATATCCAGTGATGGAGTAGAACCATCCTTACTTAATCCCAAAATGGAAACATACATTTCCAATTCATACACAAAGGAAGATATGAGCATTTGTCCATGATTGTGGTGTTGTAGCTAGAACCCAGGCTTTGGAATCATACTGCCTAAGTGAAAATCCTGGCTCACACTCTTCTAGCTACTACTTAACCTCTTGGGCCTCAATTTTCTAATCTGTACAGTGGGGATGAGGGGAGTATATACCTCTTCAGATGGTTGTGATGATTAACTAAAGTGTCTGGCACACTGTTAAATTCTAAATAGCAACTAGCTGTGATTAGTTATTTATTCAGTAAATATTTATTGGGTTTGTCCTGTATGTCAGGTATTGGGCTGACTTGACACAGATGATTAAAGTACAGCCCTAGCCCTTCATAGCTTCAAAAGAGTGGACATAGATGGACAGCAAATTCTATCATGGAGACAACGATAATGGTCTCTATGAAGCATCATGGAAGAACAAAGGAGAGAAGAGGGAGTGGGTGGGGATACAGGACTAGGAAGCCTTCCAGAAGGTGGTGCCTTCTTCTTAGCTAACATCTACTGAAATTTTATGTTATGAAAAACAAACTGTGCTTAATATTCTGTCAAAAAATCTATTTTTAATATAAAAATATTTTTAAATGTGTATCTTTTAAACATTACTTTTCACTTTATCAATGAAATTGTGAACAAACAGCACTTTCCTCCAGAAAAAAGGGGGTGAAAAGAACTTTTTGAAGATAAGATCAGGAAGGGAGGTTAAGCAGAGTTCCCCCTCCTCCCCCTTGGTGGTATTCCTGTGCTGCAGAGAACTCACGATTAACTTTGGATCCTGGAGAGTGAGGAGGTATGAACTTCATCTGACATTCTGAGCTAGTTTCCTAAGTCAATATTCCCATTGAATGGAAGCCATTGATCAACCAAGTGAAGCTGCTAAAAATGGATTCCAGCCCGGAAAAAATTCACTGGGGAAGCTGTAAATGTGCCCGGCCTGTGCTGGCAAGGCTGAGTTCTTTGTGATTCAACCAGACAAACACCCAGCCATGATAACTAGGCTCACAGGGTCCAGATCCCCAGCCCCACTTGGGGAGGAAGAAGCAGCCTCCCCCCCCACCCCTCCCCCACCCCCACCCCCCACCCCTCCCTCACCCCCCACCCCCAACTCCCAGCGTCCACTGGACTGAGTTGGGGTCTGCGGCACTCAGTGGCCACACACACCCTGGCTAATTCTAGCCTCTCCAGAAGCGTGACTGTAATGAGGGACTGGTGGTGGCCTTGCTGCGTCTCTGCCCTCCTTTCTTGCTTAGTGTCTCATCACACTTTGATGGAGATGAACAATGGGGGGAGGGGCTAGGCTGCCGGTGGGTTACACAAATGGAACTGTGCCTCCGCCAGATCCACGCCAATTATGTCTGAATAAACGAATCCATAGGGCAAGCTAAAGAGCCTTCCTTCCCCACCCCATCCCATTCCACCCCACCCCGTTTTATTTATTTTTTATCTTGATCTGGAAAGTTGGACATATTCCCTGTACCGTTCTGGTACCCAGATGGCCTGTTTGAGTAAGCAGTGGGGAAGAAGGTCAATAATACATCAGCATGCAGAGTCTCTGCTAAGGTCAGTCCTGCATAAAATATGCCATGACAACCTGAGGGCAAGTTTAAAATGGTGCTCCACAATGGGGCTGAGGGCAGGCTTGGGGGCAGAGGTACAGATGCCGCCTTCTCACAACTGCTGCAAAAATGACTTCTGGTCCCCCTAAAGTAGGCTTTACTGGGTTTGGATAGTGGAGGTTTAGGAAAAGTTTTCTTCCTAGACAGGAGATCCAAATGAGGAGGTTTTTAAGAGGGTTTATCTTCACATAGAAAAGCTTGTCATGTTAGGGACTTTTTTTTTTTTTTTTTAAATAACCAGATCCGTTTGCCCCAAACAGAAACACAATGCCTCATATTATAACCTATTAATTTTTTTCGTCTCCAGATAAGTTTGAATAAGATTTGAGTGCTGAACTAAGCAATACCGATTAATTTTTAGCTGTTTTGAGATTCATGTTCTTGAGAGGCATTTCTCAATTATATTTGGCTTATGACTATTTAAATAATAAAGGTAAATGCAGATAAATATTCATAGAGTCACTGGGGATTTTATAAGTGTTCTACTTCTTTCTTCCTTTTTTAAGATCAGGGAAAAACTTAGCAACACCTTTTTAATGTAAAAATAGAAGAAAAGTCCATTTCAGTTTGAGATTTTATTCAAATTGGAGGTGAATACTGACACAAATATTCTTGAAGATTGATCCAGTTTGAAGCGTATTGTGCATGGGTTTACTGTTCAACTTGCAAGTAATTTGTAAAGCCAGAGTCAGTCTTGACTATGAAACATTGTATCACTGTGATTGGAATCAATAGTTCTTGCACTGTCATTTGTCACATATTTACAAGCTTGAAAAATAGTTCATTTTGTCCTCATCCCATAACTCAAAAGATTGAATCAGAGCCCTGGAGGCATCTGCCAACAGGACACATTCATTACTGATCACCCGCCTTGGTGAGGCTATAATCACAGCCACACCAAAAATAGAATATAAATAAAAATTAAAGCACTAGTCATTTGGTACACCCTTAAATATTTTCAGTTTCAAATATTTAAAAGTCTGCTGGGAGACTTCAATCACCTTCGTGACCTACCTCAGTGACCACAAAGAGAAAATTCATTGAAGCTGATTTTCCCATAACACTCTCAAAACATTCAAAGGTATCATTTTTTTTTAATGAAGAAAAATCAAAATCTGGAATTAATGGTCCAAAAACTTCATAAAGTATACTTCGTCCAGTCACCTCGCATATAGTTCATAAATGGCCTTCTATTCCCATGAAAGATTTGTAGAACACATTTAAAGATAATGCTTTCAATTTTAAGATAAAAGATTTATGAATGATAGAACTTGTGTCTATGAAATCGCTAATCCCAACTCTCTAATATTTCAGATGGAAAGCTCTATAAAATGAAAAGACTGCCCATAAAGTTGGACTACGCCCGCTGTCAGAGACAATCAGTGATGAAATCGCAAAGTGAATATAGAAAAGGATGTGAGACATGTGCATTTTGGGTTATAGTAACATGTCTTAAGTTCTCTCTACTGTTGTATTGATAAGTACTAATGGGTAAGTGCTGGGAGACCAATTCGGTTACTTTAAACAACTCTCCAGATATTAACAAATGAACAAGTTGTTCATCAAACTTAGTTACTAAAGTAACCTCAAATCCTAGGTTGGTAGCTAGTTTTCTTCAGCATTTTCTTGACTGAATTCCACCTATGGGAGATCAATCCATTTCTCAAGTCTCAGTCTGAGCCAATCTAAAGACTCCAAACTGCCCTCCAAATGATCAATTGAGCGGTTCTGTATCAATATGGTCTGAAATTCCTTCTGCGAGAACAAGGCCAAAACTAATGTAATATAACAGTCATCGCCTCCTTAATATCCCTTTAATGTGTAACTTTATATTTAGGTTTCTTGACTTTACCATTTATTTTATGAAGTGATCCCATTTCCTCTAACAACATCCTTACTGAACATGGGTGAAGTTTAATTAGAAGCCATGCTGAGATTGAGGATCTAATCTATCTTTGTGCTTTGGAAAAGAGAGGAGAAGACAAACCTTCGTTGTGAAGATGGAGACCTGAAGTTGAACATATGGGCATTTCACTGAGTTCTCGGTGTCTGCCCATCCATGTATCTCTTTTTAGAATGAGTAGGTAGTGAACTAGGAGACTTGGATCCTTCCCCTTTGCAGCCTAGAAGTATTCCATCCATAAAATAGTCAGTGACCTAGGATTGTGTGTCCTGTCTTGGAAAGATGAACTGGGTAAGTCAGATCCTCTCTCAGAAATTCGAAGAGAGAGAGTATGAGAAGGTGCCTGGGGGAAAGTGGGGGAGGGGAGCGTGCTAGAGGTACAAGCTTTTATAAGGGTTTGGCTGGGGCAGCCATTACTGGCCATATGCAAGATGACACAGCTTGCCATCAGAAAAAGAAGACAGTGTCACCACCAGGCAGGAGATGCTATGAGAGAAAGAGAGAGAAGCTGGTCTTGGTAGCAGCCCTAGCTCTGGGTCTTCTAGAAACACAGATGTGCAGTTTTGCTCAGCGTCCCATGAAACCTCTCTAAAAATGCATATCTTTTCCCTTGTTTGCAATTGCTTTGAGTGAACTTCTGTTTCTTGGGACTTCAAAAAACAGAAGGAGATGTATTTAATGTTGTGTTCAAGTCAGAGCTAATCTCCCCAGTTTGGAGAGACTGTGCCATCTGCTACATGTGTTACTGATGTAGTTCTCTGGGGATAGATGTATATTGGAATTTAGTTATGGTGCACGTCTTTGAATCTCTTATGTTCTCATAGGGAAGACAAGACATTCAGTCACAAACAATAGAAAAGTGCCTGGCAAAATGATTTGGTAGATGTACTGAGATAGGCTAAGAATTATACTATTAACCTAAAAAAATTAATTGAAAGCCTCAAATATCTTAATAATAGAAGTACCTGACATATTGGGGACAGGAGTATGGGGAGATGACATAGCCAAGAGGAACATAAATTTTGAGTGGATTCTAGGAAGAGAAAACATTTTCCTTTTGGGGGGAAAGTATAAGGTAGAGTGAACAAAATCTGGATTTGAATTTTGACCGTCAATTACTGTCTGTGTAATGTTGAACAAGTTACCTGATGTCTCTGAATCTTAATTGCATGTGTAAAATTCCAGTAATTGTAACTTTTCTTACTAAGTAGTATGGATTTTAAAAGATAATGTATCCAAAAAGGGCATTAAATAAATATTTGTGTCCTTTTTTGAGACTTAAGGAAAGAACTTAAGCGGCTTTATCATTGAAGCGTATTTTCCTGTCAAAAATCCATGGAAAAGCTGATTGCATGTGCTACTGTAGTGTGTTTTTTTGTACATACAGGGAAATTTAAGGAATTTAGTAAACTTCTCTCTGGCTCATGTCTAGGAACTGGTTTGGTGGCAAATGTAAATACAGTCTTTTTACTGATGAGGAAGCAGTTTCTCAGGATAAATGAAACTCAAAGCCGGTTAGCAGTGGCTTACTTGAAAATGAAACTATAGGGAATTTTAGGGAAATGTGCCAGACCTGCAAGAGTTTATTGGAAGGACATATGATTGTCACAAGAACCACTGACTCCCCATCCCCTCAGCGAATCTCCATCAGGTGCAAGACAAGGGAAAAAAAAGAACCATTCATTGATAGACTATTTATTGTTGTGACTATGAGATCTGATAGAGTATTTATGGTTTTTGTCTTGGCAGTAAGTTCAAATGTTTAAGCAACAAACCTCCTATGAGGATATCTATAAATGATCTTTATTATGCAATTTTAAAACTGTATTTGTGCTTATCTACTTAAATAAGCGTAAGACTGTGATAATTAATAGTACTTTAAGCTTATCATGACCATTTCTGATATTTATCTATTTATGCACTAATTCCTCATCTGCTGCTCTGAGCAATTGAATCCCTTGTTAAGTCCTCACCCACTTCATTTGTGAAGACAGGTGGAAGATAATTGCTGAATACGTATTTCTTTGTCCTCGCTATCCTAAATTTCATTGTTATGCTTCAAGATCCTAATTGCCCTTGACATTTGTCTCTGTGCACAAGAGAACATTTTTATTAATAGCTGAAATAATATATATGAGGGGATACTCATTATTTACTGTTGCTTCGGCCTTTCTAACTGCCTGCCTTCTCTTTCTACAAGCTGACTAATTTTTCCTGGGACAGAAAGTCATGGAGCATTAACAAGAGCAGAATTCAAAGAAATACAAACTAAAGAAGGAAATAAAGGAGGGCACTCAGGAAGAACACATTTATTATTACCAGATGTGTTTTGGCTTGTGGCAATTACGTGAAGAAACTTAAGACTACTTCACCAAAGTATGAAGACGATGTAACATTGTGAAGCATCAACATGTAATAAATGGGGTCAGCTATGCATGGAGATAATCCACCACACAAAATGAATGGAAAATAACTGGATGATATAGTTTAGTGGAAGGAACATTTGTTAATCTTAAGAAAGTCAGACCAGAATGTAATTGAATAAAGAAAGGTGGAACAAGAACAGCTGAACGTTGTTGGGTCTGGAGAAAATGATGTGTGGGTTGAAAGAAGAAAGACAGATCACCTGCACATACCTAATCAAGGAGAACCCAGGGTTGGAGGTCTTGTGGCATGCTTTTAGCAGGGTGCCCTGGCCAAAGAGTACTCTGACTGGAACCCTCTTCTTAAATTCATTCAGCAAAGGATACTGAGTTCTTCTCTGGACCATACGTTGTGCTGGGCCTAGGGCAAGTGTGGACGAGGATGGATATGTTCCCCTTCCTTGGTGTGTATAAGAAAAGCCTTTTTCTCCTGGGTGCCAATATTATATACCATTCTGTTTATATTTACTTTCTGTATTCCCTGTCTTCCCCTACAACAAAATGCAGGTGCCATGAAGATAGGGATTTTTTTTTTTTATTGTAGAGACGTGGTCTTCCAAGTTGCCCAGGCTGATCCCAAACCTGCAGGCTCAGGTATGCCACTCGCCTTGGCCTCCCAAAGTGCTGGGATTACAGGCTGAGCTACCAAGCTCCACCGAAGATAAGGATTTTTATCCAGTGTTGTCAGTTACTGCTTTATCTCAAGTGTCTAGAACAGTATCTGATGCATGGTAGATACTTCGCAAATTTGGTGAATAAATTAATCAGTGGTAAACAAAAAAGGGACTAAACTGATACAGTAAAGAAAGTCACAAAGAAGAAAAAGAAAACATCCATGGAACCCCCTTTCTCTGCCCACAGAAGCCACTTATGACTATACTCATTTTGGGGCATATCTTTCACCCACAAACATTTACAAACGTGTTATCTTACACTTTCTATTTCATAAGCAGTTTTTTTTTCTTTTTAACTTATCAGTATATTTTACACCCATTCCATAATATAAGCTTATATTATGGTTGCCTAGTATTCTATTGTTTGGCATATACCATAAATTATTTGAGCAATCTTCTATTGATAAACATTTAAGTTGTTTGCATTGTTTTGTACCATAGACAGTGCTGTGTTGAGCAGCTGTATACAATTGTCTTAACATACTTATCCGGTCTGAATTAATTTCTGAAGATAAATTCACTAAGTTAGAGAGTATGTGTACATTTATATTTTGATAAATATTTTCAAACCACCTCCAGGAGAATACAATTTATACTCCTAATGCCAGAGAAAGAAAAATATCCATTTCCTCCCACACTTACCAACTCTTAGTATTATCATTCTTTTTTATGTTTGCCAATATGATAAGAAAAAATTTTCACTTCTTCATTGTCTTGATATACATTTCTTTGATTTCTATTAAGGCAAGACATCACTGTGTACATGTGTTAGCCATTTGTGTGTGTGTGTGTGTGTGTGTGCATTGCTTGTTCTTGTCTTTTGCTCATTTTTCTACTGTAGCGGAAAAATATTTTGAAACATTTATTGTGAAATCTACAGAGCTTCCACGTTGGCTCATATTGAAAAATTCAATACAGAAGCCCTAAAAATATAGAGTATTTATTTCTAGAAGGAATGAAAAGTACACATTTATGCAGTAAAACAGCATTATATTTGTCATTTGATAGTAGCAGTACATTTCCTAAGAATTATTGCATTCTAACCTCACATATCTACTTCAATTTAGTATTTTATGTTTAGCACAATACCCACTATTCTAAGATGATGGCAAGGTCATAGACACATGGAAACAGTGGGGGAATGACACCAGTGCTGTTAGGAGTGAGATTAAAGAACAATTCAGGTAAATAGGAGTAGCTGAGATATCATTTTTTTCAAGGATGTACTCAAGAACCAAGCCATCACACTCTTGCATTCTGGAAAGGCTTGGGAGTTTGCATGTCACCAGATATGCCTATCAACTACCAGGGTAGAAAAGGCTCATCCTCTCTCAAACTGCAACTTTTTGCCAATTTTGGAGCAGTGGCTGGGAAACTCGTTTGTACTCATCCCTTGTGGCTCTGTGACTAGTATAGATTGTTCAAATCTCTCGATCCTACCAGAAAACCTGTAAGCCTGATGCTAAGTTGTCTCCTGTGTGTCATTTTGGCTCCTGTGGTTTTGCTCAGCCTCTCATCCTTCCTTTTCTGTCCTTAAACGAACATATGCAGAGGCCCTCTTGAAGGACAACACAATCCCTAAATATCCCAGCAACATCAAAATCCTGCCATAAAAAGCATCATCTTTTATCCATGCACCTTCTCTCCAACTAGAGGTAAGAGATGGGCAATAAACCATGCCTGGAAGTTCACATGTTTCTATTTTATCAAAACCATAAGGAAAGAAAACTTTGGAGCTGAGATTCTCCTCCTCTTTTTTCCTCTTACTACTGTATTTCTTCCTGTCCATGTGAGCCTTGCCTATCTTAGGCTTAAAGTCCTGTCACTAAATAGGCCCTCGCTCTGCATCTGAACCCCTAACATTCCCTGGGACATGACAGGAGAGGTTCCTGTCACCTTCTGAAAATGGTATGCATCATTTTATCCAAAATGTACATTTCCAGGCATGACTAAATTTGTGTGTAGGTTTTCCATACAGAAACTGACTTAAACACACTTAAATAAAATCTTAAAATACTGGTAGAAGCAGATGAATAATAGGATGTTTTTTGATGTCTCCAATAAACTGGGTCTGAGAGATTTTTTAAAAATGTGGGCCAAGGAATCGCATTCCAAAACTTTCATTCCAGAATTTGGAAAGCAGAAGAATATTTCTTTGTATATTTTTATATATGAATAAAAAGTTCAAACATGTTTAGGGTAAATGTTATAAATATGACTAATTTTTAAAAATAATAGATGTAGATTATATACGCATTTATATGAGATCTACATATTAGAATAAAAAGTAGACACATATGTGCTTATATACTGTTTCATTTATTTCATGAATTAGCAAAGCCAACACCAAAGTAAGCTTTCAACTTCTTGTTCTATATATTTAAGGTTCATCCTTTCCAATTTTGGCTCTACCTTCCCTGAGACAGTACAGCTTTTTAGTATTTCACTTGTCATCATCTCAAGACCCTAGAGGCATGTGTTCCAAAGCTATTATTAAAATTGCTGAAGATGTCCTCTAGCTTCCTCTTGCAGATTCAAAGAATCATTTCCCTTTCCGTAGACTGTTGTTCCTTATTTGGATGCACTTAATAATAAACAAAGCAGGAAGCAGCCAACACCGGCCCCCTCTGAAACGGCTGAGCAGTATTCAATCAAGTAGCAAGAAATAAATAAAATTATACTGGCGATAAGACATCACTTACATATATACTCAAGAAGCAGAGAAAGGCCATCCACTTGGGACTTTATAACAAGGCACCTATTAATGTCTCTTTCTGTCTAAAAGCAAGGGTTAACTCTAGGTTGAAAGCAGCCACAAAGCAGGGAGGTGTAGCCTGAAGAACTGTTCGTCATCTGTACATGAAGGTTGGATGCCTTCATGGTGGCTGGGTCAGTGGGACATAAGGTGCTTCCTGAGACTCATAGCCGATGTCTGTGCCTTCTGTGTGTGTCGCATCCACCTTAGGCTCAAAGACCTTGCCACTAAATGGGCACTTGCCTTGCACCTGTACAGCTAGCATTCCCTGGACTATGGCAGTAGAGGTTACTCTCACCTTCTGGAAATGAAAGACATCCTATCTTCCAACATGCACATTTCTAGATGTGACTAGATTTGTCTGTAGATTTTCCGAATATAAACTGACTTAAACACACTGACAATGTTAAATGTGGCTGGCAGTGAATGACTAAGAGGAATTTTTAAAAATGTTCTTTCTCTCTTCATCTCTGCCACTGGATGTGAACTCGCTCTCTCTCTCCCCTTTCCAAAATGTCCTCCTGCTTTTTCTTGGACATTTCTGGCCCAGTTTAAGTCCCCTTCCTTCACAAAGCCCTCCCTGGAACCTGCATGATATTGAAAGAGTGTGGGATTTAGTACCAGACAAAACTGCCATCTTGTCTGCCATGTACTGGTTCTGTGGCCTTAGGCAAGTAAGCTAAAGTCCTCAAACCTGTGCAATAGGGATAAAAATAAAACCTGATTCTCAGGGTTATTGTATAGATTATAAGGCAATTTTGAACTAGTAGCTGTTTAAGATGATTATGAAACATGGGGTTCCTTGTACTAGTCTTTATTTTTGTGTATGCTTCAACATTTCCAACAATAAAAATCCTTTCAGAGAAGATATTGTATATAAAGCACCCACCCATTAAACAGTTCCCATTTCCTCTTCCCCCTGTTCCAACCTTCCCTCTCTTCCCCCTCATCAGAACTTTCATGGTACTCATTCTTACCCTTCAGTTAAGTGTGTCTAGGCCAGGGAATATTTGAAGGACATCTGGAAATCTGGGACCCCTGTCTTCACCCTCAGTCGCCTCTTGGTGAGGCTCTCAAGGAAGATATAGAAAGGTGGACACTATCAGGCAAAGGAGGTTGTGAATCCAGACCCCAGTGTGGGCGCCCCATGAACCTATCCCTGGTGTGGGATCTGTGGGACTCCTTTCTGTGAAACGAGGGACCTCGATCTTTTCTTTAGGTTCATAACCTAATTTTGCAATTGCAGATACTTTAATTCTCATAATGGAAAATAGTAAATGGATGGGAAAGCGATAACTTTTTACCAGGGCCTGAAGCAGAGCTAGTCTTGGGCAGTCACTCCAGGCTGCCACAGAGAAGGCCCCTCTCCCTTAACAGAAGACAGTATCTGAATCTTTTTAGGGACGGGCTCTCAAGGAACAAGCCAGAAAATGGCAGAGCATGAGAGCCAAAAGGAGCAAAAGAGAACTCTTCAAAAGATTTATTTCCCCCTTTTCTCACTTTTTCTCATCACTGTGGCCCAGGAAATGTTCCTTTTTTGACACCCTCTTCCTGGGAAGAGGTAGAACACAAGGGAGGTGATGGTGGAAGGAGACTTGAATTGTACCCAGAAGAAACAGAAGCTTCAGGTAAAACAATTTATTTGTTTTCTGTCAGGAACAAGGGAGAGAACATACTGGGTAGATTAAAAGGAGCAGTGAGTTAGAGAATGTGATATTATAATGAGTATGACTCTATCTTTTGATGAATGACATCTAACACTAACCCTCACTCCTCTCTCTGCTCCTTCTGCCCCCACCCTGGACAAGCTGATGAGAAAGCAGAGCACCCCTTCCTTTAGCACCAGTGCAAGAGTCAAACCATGTAAGCCCCTGCCTTCCTGCAAAAATTCTTACTCCAGTCCACTCCCTGTCCCTCATAACAATCCCCAGGCCAGTCCTCTTCCTCTGCTCTCTCAAGACATTGTCAGGCCAGTTTGGGAGGCCTTTCCTGGTCTTCCCTGAAAAACCTCAACTATGTTAGTCATAAACTTTCTCTCCCCTCCTGGTGTGTGTAGCATCAAGCTCACATTATGGGTTAGTGTCCTGTTTCTAAAGAGTTGCATCCATAAGAACGAAAGAGGGAATGGATAATATTAGCATCTGTTATGTCTGAGTGATTTATTTTTCTTTTTATTTATCAGTTTACTCTAATGTAAATATCAGTCAACTTTTCCCAGAAAGGACCATACAGTAAATGTTTTAGATTGTCTGGGTCTTATGGCTACAACTGTTCAACTCTACTCAACATTCAGCTTGCAGTGTGAAAGCTGCCATTGACAACACATAAACAAATGGGCGTGTTCCAAAAATATTTTATTTACTAAAATAGGCAGAGGTGACCTGCAGATTTGTCAACTCCTGCTCTAGTGTTTCTATATTGAAAGACTGGTTTTGCATGATTAAGAAATATAAAAATTTATAAAAGTTAAAAAAATTAGAACACATCGTAGTCTTTTTTAATGTTTATTTTAAAGACATGGGATACAATTCAGGGTTAAGTATAGAAATGGTCATTGTACAGGTAAAGTTTGAGCCTCACTTTTGTTCCCCACTTCACGTGGTTTCAGATCAGGTAGCCTTACTGATGAAGTGTACTCCCCACTCTCCTGGCAGTTTCCCACTACTGCCAATCCCTTTCTTATAGTATTATGATAATTGTTCAGGATCCGCTTATGATTGAGAACATATGGTACTTAGTCCTTTGTTTCTGTGATTGATCACTGAGTATTATAGTATTATAGACTCTAAATCCATCCAAGTTGCTGTGAAGTTTATAATTGTGTCCTTCTTTATGTAATCTTAATTAAAACCTGATCATTGGCTCTTTTGGAGATGATGAAAGGAGGTGACTGGAGCTTCCCCTTTCCTTAGCTGTGTTTTCTTACCTGTGGCTGACTTACTTCTAGAGAGAGAGTCTTAGAGTCCAAGCTCACCCTGCCCCTCCACCATGTGATGCTGCAACACTGGCTCCCTGACCCTGCCAAAATTAATAACTGCTACAGTATCATAGCTTATAGTCTAGAATAAGAACACATATCCTAAAAGAAATCAATTGATCTCAGCCCTCTAGTAATCATAGAGTAACTCTGGTTATCTTAAAGAAAGCTTCTGATAAATTCAATGTGGTGTCATTGATTGACCAAGACTTGGTTTTTCTCTTCTTTGGATTTAGGCTTTCCTGATTTGTTTCTGCTGACAGGGCTGGTCCTTTTAGGAGAGTGAAATGGGCTGAGCAGATCCAGAGGAGTCTACCCTTTACCTAACCAATCTGGGGAACTTCCACCACAATTCATATTTTATTGGGGATAAATGCCTACCGGCCTTCCAAAATGCTGCTTTGTTCCTGGCCACATTCACAGGCCCCCAACCACCCCTTCTCACTTGTGTTTCTCTAATCAGCAGGCTTGCCATGAAGGAAACACCGAGTGTGACAGAAATTGTCTTCCTATTGGGAGAACAGTGGTAGAGCAGGTGCTTGAATGTGGGAATTTCAGAGCTCAGAGTGAAGACAATTATTCTCCCCCATGTAGCTCAGCAGGGAAGAGAAATTAGCAAGGAAAAGGCAGGCAGCTGCTCTTCTCTGGGTGTCACGGCCACTGCGATGAGAGGGCACCACTCACACCTGGACACATGAAGCCTGTGCCGGCCCCGGCAGGCCTCGTGGACCAGTGCCCGGCATTCTAAAACATGCTGCAGAGGCCTATGCCAGGAAGGAGCTGGAAGGAGACTGATCACTTCTGTACTTCAGGCAGGAGCTGGCGGTAAAACCAAGATCAGGCATCTTCCCCAGTAGGAACACTTCAAAATCAAAATTAACACAGAGAATAGCATTGTATCCCTGTCCTCTCTAGATGCTGCTCACCCATCCAGGCTCAATTTTTACCCAAATCAAGTGACAAAACTAACGGTGCACTACTTTCTGTTAGGTAAGCCAAAAGACAAACCCACTTATCTAGTGGGAATAGGAAACATTTAAAAGAGTAGCCTCAACCCAAGTTCTCACAGTGAGGGGCAGGCAATTAGTTCAAGTTTCTCAAGAGCATGCACTGTCAACCTCAGCTGGATCCTGGTGATCAAGATGGTTCAAGTTGTCCTTGGAGCTTTTCTGTGTGAGGGCTCCTGGTCTTCCTTTGCCCTTTGCTCTGTGCAGTGTGGGAAGGGTTAAAAGATTCTCATAAGGGATTGAGACAATGGACACTATATTGGCCCATAGGAAATGGAAATTTCTAACGTAGGCACCTGTCATTTCTGTATAGCTAGCCAATCCTACACTAGATTTTAAGTTTTTAAAGAAACTCTCTTGTTTCAGAATAAAAAATGAAACTCCATTGGAGCCACTAAGTTTCAGTTTCTAACTATGGTAGTGACTGCATTAGCTCAATGACGTAACAAACCAACCCTCGGGCTCAGTAGCTTAGCACAGTATAATGTTTTCTCCTAAAAGTCCATTGCATATTTTCCTGGTTGGTGGGTGGCACATGGCCATTCAGGGATTTAGGCTCCTTCTACTTTGTGGCTTTTGCCTCTTCTGGGGCCTGAGATTCCTCTCCAATCATTGGCAGAGAGGGAGCCGCAAAGTAAGGAGATGGCACATTTTCTTCTTATCCACTCAGACCCAGAAGGGATATAAATCACTTCTGGCCATGTTTCATTCATGAAAATTAGTTTGCATGGCCACACCTAGATGACAGGTGACTGTGACATGCAGTCCCCGGCTGGGCAGCTACTTACCAGCAACAAACTGATGCTATGAGGAAGGAGCATAGATCTGGGGTGGTCAGCAGGCTGTGGCACACTCACAGCCCACCAGCCCCTCCCAGAGCTGCCTGCTGCTTCTGCTGCTCGTATCTGGGATGACTGAGATATTGCTTTATTTTGCCCTGTGTGATATCCTCAGAGGTCCCTCAGGTAACATTTCTGTTCATGCCTCAATCTAAGCCAAAGGCAGATGAAGAGCTGGGGTGGAGGCATTCTTGGCAGGATGGCCAGCCTACCTGTTTTAACAGAAGTGGGTAATGTCTGCAATAGGGCCAGGTTTGCTTGGGGCCAGGAGGTTGAAAGGGCAGAGGCAATGGTCATTTGCATGATGGGTGCAGCTACAAACCTGAGGGATGGTGTGACGATCCTGGGAGGCAGCTCAAGGTGGTTTGTGACCAGAACTCCTCAAAGTCATTGTTCTGTGGTGAGATGACAATAAAGTAAACATTTAAGGAAGAAAGCCCTGTAACATAATCTCATTCCAGATTTGAATGTGGCTACAAATATTTGACAAAGCCGAGGCTAGGCCTGGAATTCCTAGTTCCTTCCTTCTGGTCTATTTTAACAAAATTCTTCTTAAATGTTTTTCGTTTGTGCTATTCTTTTTTTTTAACTTTTAATTTTAAAGACGTAGGGTACAGTTCAGGGTTAGGTATACAAATGTTCATTATGCAGGTACCCTTGTCGATGAGGTGTGCTCCTCCCCTGCAGTTTCCCACTACTACCAATTTCACCCCCCCCCCACCCCCTGCCGGCAATTTCCCACTATTGTCGATCCCTTTCTTATAGCATTGTGATAATTGTTCAAGATTCACTTAAGAGTGAAAACATGTGGTACTCAGTTCCTTGTTTCTGTGATAGATCACTCAGTATTATACACTTTAAGTTTATGCTTTTCTTTTTCAGTCTTATTCAGGAATTTACATTTCTAGGGCATTTTTTAAATTTATTTTTTATTTTATTTTATTTATTCTTATTTTTTTATTTTTTTTGAGTCTGAATCTCACTCCATCGCCCAGGCTGGAGTGCAGTGGCACGCTCACTGCCACCCCAGCATCGCTGGGCTCTGGTGATCCTTCCACCTCAGCCTTCCATGTAGCCAGAACTACAAACGTGTGCTACCATGCCCGGCTAATTTTTAATTTATTGTAGAGACAAGGTCTCGCCAAGTTGCCCAGGCTGTTCTTGAACTGGTGGATTTAGGCAATCCATTTACCTCAGCCTCCCAAAGTGCTGGGATTACAGAATGAGTCACCAAGCCTGGCCGGGCATTTTTTTTTGACTTCCAAGTTTTTGGATCTATTTTCTCTTTGCTCTTCAGAAAATTCCTGTGGGCTACAAAGTGCACAAAGCATGAATGACACAGGCTATCCAAATGTCACATAACCAGTTCAGAACAACACTGGGACCCAGATGTCCTAATGTCCCAAATGTTCTCAGATATCCCAAATGTCTTGACTCTCAGGATCTAAATTTAACTGGACTGAGCTACCTTTCTCACTTCTTTCCCAATTCATCTCACTCAGGAAATTTCTATTCAAAGAACTTTCTGGACATCACGCAATGGACCATTGTGGTATAATAAGAAATATATATTTGGTCTTCAGTTGCTGACACAAAGCTTCTAAAACCCTTGGAATTTCTTGAATGATAGGAGTGGCAGAAGCAACTTTTATTTATAACAATCTCCTTTCAACCGTACCTGAGTGTATGCTAATAAGATGACTCTTGGTGAACACTTAGATAACTTTAGAATGGGGGCTGATTGCCAGAGGAATCAACCCTATGTTTAGAGGGCAGGAACTTTCAGCCCTGTTCCCTGACTTCCTAGGAGCCAAGAGGAGCTGGAGATTGAGTTTGACTGCCAATGCCAATGACTGAATTAATCATGCTTACTTAATGAAACCTTCATAAAAAACCCTAAAGATGGAGTTTGGAGAACTTCTAGGTTGGTAAACACGTGGAGTTGCTGGGGGAGTAGTGTACCCAGAGAGAGCATGGAAGCTCTTTGTCCCTTCCCTCAGACCTTGTCTTTTGCAGGCTGTTCCTGACTTGAGTCCTTTATGACAAACTAGTAATAGTAAGTAAATACTTTCTTGCATTCTGTGAGCCAGTCTAGCACATTATTGAACCTGAAGATGAGCATCTTTATAGATGCTTTATGATTGGCATCTGAAGCTTAGGTAGTGTTAGTCTTGTGGGGATTGAGCCCTTAACCTGTGGGGTCTGCACTAACTCTAAGTAGTTAGTGTCAGAATTGAATTGAATTTTAAGACACTTAGTTGGCAATTGGAGAGTGGATAATTGGTTGGTGTGAGAAAAAAATAGCATGAAAAAAACAACCATTCACCAGTCTTCTGCCCCATTTCCCAAACTCTTCAACCGCAACAGATCAGAAAAGTTTTCTTCAAAGCAGTGTTATTAGAAATACTCATAGCTAGCCTGGGCAACATAGCAAGACCCTGTCTCTAAAAAAAAAAAAAAAAAATTAAAATTAGCCAGGCATGGTAGTATGTACCTATAGTCTCATATAGTCTCAGCTACTCGGGACTGAGGCAGGAAGATCATTTGAGTCTAGGAAGTAGAGGCTGCAATGAGCTACTATGGCACCACTGTCCTCCAGCTTGGGCAACAGAGCGAGACCCCCATCTCAAAAATAAACAAATAAATAAATGATAGATAGATAGATAGATAGATAGATAGATAAAGAGGAGGAGGAGTAAAAAATAAGTATACCTTACCCGGGCAAATCTTTATCAGTGTAGAAAAAGAAAAGATCTTCACAAATCATCATACTCAGTCCCCAGCTCCAAATTCTTATACATCAAGACACCTCAGCACCTTGTTATGGGTGATGAATGGAGGCAGTGAGCACATGCTGCAAACACCACATCCATTAGTGAAAAAAGAATCACCGTTCTTCAGAGTCACACATTCCTAAAGGGTGAAGTTCACCTCCACGTTCTCCTTGGGGAAAGAGGAAGAGTTGCCACTTCTAACGTGCTGTCCACAACGGCCTTTTGTTGTTCAGCTTCTCAAGACTCAAGAGGATGAGGAGCAGCAGAGCTGAATGTGCAGAGCCCATCAACCCATGTTCAAAATCTGGTCTCACCACACACTAGCTGTGTGATCTTGGAGAAAGTATTTAACTTTCTGTGAGTTTCTTATCTTTAAAATGCAGATGATAACCTGCTTTACAGGGCAGTTGTGTGGATTAAAAACGATGACAATACAAAATACTTTGAACCAACCTGCCACATAATTAGTGCTGGAGAAGCCTGTGCTGTTTTGTAATGCACATGATTTTCCAGGTCTGGTTTATCAACTAGTGATGGGAAATCAGTCAGACTGCCAGGAAACTCTTTCTGGGCCATGCCCACTTTCTGAAATCCATATCCTTGCTTGGGCTCACTTAGGTTTAGTTTTCTGCAGGAAACAAAAATTGTGCTACCTGTCACCTTTGCACCTATGGCTGGCTTGCTCTACTGCTGATCCTTGGGTTCCCATGTAACTTATTGTTCAAACCTGAGCTACATTTGAGAGTCCAATAGAGTTAAACTGAATGGGATACTCTGTCAGCAGTGATAAACCAGGAATGACCCAGACAAACCAGGATACATATACTTGTGGTCACTTTAATTACTGCTGATTTGATGTTTGGCTATGTGACTTGCTGCAGCCCCTAGGTAATAATTAAGACATTTAATACAACACTTCACAGTGTATCAGGTGTTTATCAATATTGTTGACTTTTTTCACCATCCTTATGAGATATAGTGTATTCTTTTCTCCATTTTATAGATGGAGGTTTACTGATATGCTCAAATTATACAAATGGTACACAGCCAACTCCTTTTATTCTACTATGTTTTGGTTACCTCTTTCAGTTCTACTGTCTTATGGTTCCCAGAGGCCTCCCCACTTCTGAACATTCAACAACTTCGGACAATCACTTGACTGAACTGTCTGGTTCACATGCTTTCAGGGTCCTCCATTGCTTTTCAGATCCTTGATCAGGGATAGATCCAGATTTTGTGCTCATGACAAAGCATAAATGTAATTTTATAAGTTATTGAAATAGATGTATGTGTTATTTATTTTTTTCTGGACCACAGTTTGGGAAAAAATGGTTTTTGAAAGGAGAAACTTTAAACTGTGGCTCTGCCAATTATTAGCTGTGAGATCTAGCTTAAGGTCCTGAGATTCTTCATGTCACAGTTCTCATGTTTCTGCATGCTCCTGAGGAATTGTATTTCCTCATCAATAAAATGAAAATAATAACACTTGCCTAGTTGTAAAATTAAGTGAGATACTATAAGGAAGACTTTAGCAAATAGTAAATGCTAAAAATAGCAATGATGATGATGATGATTTTAATTATTAAAATAATAAATACCCATATACTGGAAGAGGGACTTTTGAGACATGAACAAATGGATGAATAATCGGCAACCAGGAGGCCCCTAGAAGAAAATCGTCTCTGCCTCCAAAATTATGCAGAGATGCATGCCCAGGGATTTTTAAAAATAATTTCATTATTTGTAAATGCAAAACACTGGATATCTTTGGCTTTGGCTAATTGACCACAGTGTTTCTCACACTGAACTAGATGGGCAGTCTACTTACTTTATGTAAATAGAAACACTCTGGGTCTAGTGACCAGAAGTCTGATTGGAACACTACAATAGGGAATGACAGACCTACCAAGTCCCAGACCTAAACTAGAGGCAGACCCAGAGCCCTTGGAATGGAGGAAGGACCTTGCTACACAGCCCAAAATGTATGCTGCAAATCTCCTTCTTAGACACCTCTGTGATAAAAAGTCAATGGGAAAGTATGGCCCACTACATGCAGGACTGCTATTAGCCCAGACACTTTAGGAATGAAGATTTAGGTCACCCCACCAGACAAGGAACACCTTTAACCAATATGAGAAGGAATAAGAAATGGGTGATAGAAGAAGGTAGTTATAAATACCACATATAATCATGTGACAAGTTGTAGAAATGAAGACTGTAATAGTAATGAGCATTTTCCCCATATTTTGATCTAAATCACTTATATTTTAGCCAATTTTGTCTACCTCCTTCCCATTTCCCTAACATGAGATGTGTTAAGTAGTTAATTGTAAATCTCAGTATGTAGATCACAGGTTGTCAAAAAGAGAGTGTGACTCAGAAACAGAAAGAACATCAGTCAAATATGTATAAAATGAGTTTGTATTCTCTTTTGTGGAAAGAGGTAGCATGTTTTGATTGGAGAGGGAATCAATGCATCATTTTAGGTGTAAACAAGATTTCACTTTTGTCTTTATTTAAAAGTTATGTATGGTTAAAATATAGAAGCCATGTGAGAAGAGATAGACTGTGATGCAAAACTGGAACTACGTTTCCCAGGATTCCCTTTCCCATATGACTCTAGGTTGGAGTTGGCCACAAGAGATATACATGTGAACTTCAAAACTGTAAGTTAAGCAGCAGCCTTTCCATGCTCTGAAGGTGGCCACAGGTCACATGTTGTTGCTGATCTGCAGGCTGACCTTGTGGGTGAGGGGCAGCACCCAGGCTTGCTGTTCCTCCAGCTCCCGCCAGATCTTCTTCACCTTCCTGGGCCAGGTGTGAGTGAAGCCCGCATCATCACGGTAAGAGTAACTGAGAGGCAGACTCCATTCTGTCTTGGTCTTTTTTACTTCATGTCCAGTTTTCTTTTTTAACAGCTTTCACAGCTGACCTAGAGTTGCTTCAGCCCAATATCAGGTTCATCAGTCAGTCTTTCAAGGACTTCTTCACCACCTCCACCAATTGTGAAAAGTCTAACCCCTGTCAATATTCCCTTATTTTATACCATTCAAAGTGGTTCTGCTCTCTGATCAAACTCTGACTAATACACTGTGATTTTACTTTTTATTTGAAGTTCTAGTTGATAGAACGATGGAGCTATGCTTTTCACTAGCTTTGAAACTGGAAAAGACTTGAGACAATGACCCATTGAATAGATTTCAAACCACCATCTAGGTTTTTTTGAGACTTTTCTGGGCTCAGAGATGGGGCTGTGGGTCTCACCAGGTGAGGTTCCTCTCCCTTTCAGCCAGAGAAACTTCATGTTTACCTGTTCCATGTTGGGTTTCTGTTTAGCTTTCTTTTGTTGTAAAAAAAGGAACCATGTGTAACCCACTTATTTCAAGTTAGGGAACTTCAGGGACAAAGAGTCCCAAAGTTAACAACTAGCTGCTGAGTGAGGTGCAGTAAGATCTCAGGACTTCAGACTTTCATCCAAGGATTCAGCCCATACACACCACAATAGGAGGCAATTGTGTTGGTTCTGCCAAGAGAACTCCAGTTATATCCCAAGACTGGTGGGATGTGTATAGGTCAGTTTCAGAGCCAACCCTGAAAGGACTTCCTAGAATGCTGCTGGCTCCCTTACAGATATGCCAGGGACACTTAAAACCCTTAATATTAGTCCATCCAGGTTTCTGTAACAGTACCTGAATGAAAAAGAAATAGAGAAACATGCAGAAATTATTTATTTCCCTATTTAACTGAGGTAGTTTATTTTCTTTCTTAAAGAAGAGGCATCTTGTTCCCTTTAAATCCACTTAGACAAAAACTAGATGTTATTGACAGAAGGCCTGTGATATGCATCTCAGGTTTTATATGGGGATTTTCATTTTGTCACATCTAGTTTAAGCCACCAGCCTAATTTAATTACAATTAATGAATCACCATTTACCCTGAGGCAAAACCAGGTTTTCTTGCTGAAGAGGTGTTCAGTGCATAGCATTCAAATTCATGACCTAGACCTCAAATTAACGGGCTGTCCATTAAGAATGGATGAGTGGCTTTGAAGACTGCATTTATCGGTTGTCGACAGTGGTCTTTTGCAGTCCCCAGTGGTCCCTTTGGAAGAGACTATCAGAACAGGAAGATACTGCAGAAGAAATGTCCAGGTCTGCCTAGTGCCAAATGGGGTTTCGTTAAAGAACAGCATTGCCCTTGTGGGGGTGGATTGTATGAAGTGGTATTTAGTTTTGCCTTATAAGAAGAGGTTCTGTCTCAGCAGCAGGATTTTCTGTACCCAGAAAAAAAAATCAGCCTGTTGAGAAATTGGATCCTTCCCACAGCAGGGGATACTTCTATCCTGCATTCAACCCCGAGGGTCTTATTGTTGGAGAAAAGCTAGCGGGATATCAGAGACAGAAGTGCATTGGATGACAAGGTCACCTTTTGTGATCAATGGAACATTGGGAAACTGAAACTCTAGGCACAAAGACTCCCTTGACTTTTAAATAAGAACAAAGGGTAATCCCCTACTGGCAGTTTATTCCGTAATGATTTGGTGAGCACCTACTTTCTGCCTAAACTTCAAGATACTTAGGAAACAATGCCAAGGGCTTTATTAGGTGTAAATATGAAGGGTATAGACACTATTGGGCTGGGATGGGGAGGAGGTCCATCCTGCAAAGTTGTTGATCATGCCATGTTTGTCAGGGATGATTGTTCAGCTGGTCTAATTGACTGGATGGTGGTCCTTTCTTCTTTCCATTGCTCCGTTGGTCAAAGAAGGAGAAGGATCATTCTTAGGTAGTAGGTGTGGAACCTGTGTTTCCCTGCTAGAACTCCAGCAGTACAGGACTTAGATCCCCTGAGGTGGGCTAGTTTGGCACATCAGGGACGTGTTTCAGGAGGTCCTGAGGGCAGGTAGCATTCCCAGTCCTGACTTCATAAAGTACAGAGGTTGTTACAGCGGAGCCCACACAAGCAGGATCCTGCTCTTCCTGGAAGGGTAAGATCCTGTTGGGAGTGAGCAGGAATAATTGCTAGGCAAGTCTCCCCATTTGCACTGATCACTGGGTGCATGGGTGGCTGTGGTTGCTTGTAGTGGAGCATTGTTCTCCTACAGCCAATCCTCAACTTGGCTACGGCATGTCTTACCCTTTCATCTCTCTTCAGTGTGGTGATGACTCCCACAGCCTTGTGCCTGTCAGTCCCCAATCATAGGCTCTGTCTGGCCTTCCCCACACCCCCTGATGTCTCATCACTCCTGAATCCCTGGTTCATTCTCATTTCTTCCAAGAAGCTTAAAATGGGGTTGCAGCATATCCATATCTCCTTCTAATATCTATCTCTGCCACTTCCTTGTACTCACTCCTGGATTTGAACAACTTCCCTCTTCAGGTTGGCAAATTACCCCTGCTATCTCTCTTTCCCCTTCATAGAAGCCCATGAGGCTTGAAAGTAGGAATGAGGAACGGTGTGGCTATGGAGAAAAGCACTAACTCTGAGGAATAGAATTCATGGAGGCTCAGCTCACCCTCCTTTCAGAAAGCCTCCTTTATTATCTCTGACCAGCCTCTTTCTCTTTTCTTTCTAATAATCCATGATACATTATGAACTAAGTACGAATGTCATATTTTAACAATTGATGTGAACTCATTCATTTTATAGGACAAGCAGGGCTTGCAGGATCACGTGGAATTAAACAACATGGTTCTTGCCCTCAAAGAGTTTATGGTCTAATGCCAGGTGCAGTGGCTCATTCCTGTAATTCCAGCACTTTTGGAGGCCAAAGCAGGAGGATCACTTGAGGCAAGAGTTCAAGACAAGCTTAAGAAACATAGCAAGACCACATCTCTTAAAATAAAATAAAAAAAATTAGCTGGGCATAATCTAAGCTACTCTGGAGGCTGAGGTGGGAGAATCGCTTGAGCCCATGAGTTTGAGACCGCAGTGAGCTGTGATTTTGCCACTACGCTCCAGCCTGGTTGACAGAGTGAGAACCTGACTCAAAATAAATAAATGAAATAAAATAAAACAAAGGATATATATATATATATAAAATCAACATGACTGTCACACACTCAATTAGATATAAGACAACAGTACAAGACTTGTTATTACAGGACAGATCTAATAAATGCCAAATGAGCGCTCCCAGCCTTAAGTGTGTGATGAGCTGGGTGGAGTGGAGTGAGAATCTGTGGGCTGGCTGGGTGGTCAGGGCACACTTTACAAGAGTGACTTAAGCTTATCCTAAAAAGAGAGAGAATTAGATAAGGAAAATTCAAGTTTGCCATCATGCTGTCACATCACATTCTTTACTTACTGAATGTGTGTCAGGTTTTTCTCCTCAGCTAGACTACAAGTTTTTGAATGCAAGAACCCTGCCACATATTTCTTCTGGATCTTTGTCCCCTATGTCAGTTTTACAATGAAGAACATAATGTCTTCTTGAGGTGTATGCCAGAAACATGCATTGAATTGATTCAGTCCCTCACAAGAAATGCAAATTGTCCTTTCTCTGAGCAACTGTAGTATGATCAGAAATTGTTCCTTCTAGCCCAGCATCTCTCTAGTAAGACCAGAAGGGTCTGTGCTAATAACTCTTAAAATAATTGTTGTCTAATTATCACTTTCCCTGAGGTAAAATTGCCATGAAACTTAAGATTCATGGATTCTTACTTGCAGAAGCATCTTCTAAGAACTTGTATTAATAATTTTAAATTATTTTTTTAAAGAGGACCTTCCAAATTGTATTGGTTTTAGTCCCCCCAAATTTTTATCTTTTCCTATAATTTATCATTCATTTACTCATCACTTTTCTCATGGAAACTTCACAAGAGTGTCATGAGGTAAATTCCATATAATCGGGACTTTATTAAGAGTCCCAGAAAGGTTAACTGACTTGCTCAAGGTCACCCAGCAAGTTAATAAAGATACAACTTCTATAAATGAAGAGTGGGGACGAGATGTTCTTATAAATTATCCAAGATGGTATGTGGGAGACTTTTCATTTCCTTTCCTAGACAGTGAACATGCAAACACAGCTCTAAGTAGCAGCATGCCCTTTCAAAGCTACCTTTTGCCTGTGAGAAGCCTGGGGATGCCATCTTAAGTTAGCAGGGCTGGGGATGAGGCTAACACCAAATGGAACCATGTGGTAATTTTGTTGGTGCTTAAAGTCTACCACATTCTTTCCTTCAGACTGCAGCAGCAAAGTGTTGGAGAAACTGACTTAATTGAAAGACATGTCTGGGACATCCAAACTTATCCTTTTTCAGTTTCATTCTCCTTATTGTCTTCTTTTTTCCAGGAAAATCAATTATGTCTCATAGGATGGGGCTTTTGAACAGATAAGCAGTATGCTAGCGTTCAGTCATTTGTAATTAGTTACTCACTAATTAAACACTACTGTGAGATAGACACACCCTATGCTAGGGACAGTAGCAGAGAGTCATAGGCTATGTAGGCAACTACATCTCTTTCCAAAGCCTTAGACATTGGATACCATAGCCTGAAGTCCTGTCAGAGGACCAGGGGTTGAGGTGGAGGGACTGCATGAAAAGGTCATGAAGTCAAGACTTTCAGATGTGGATTTCTGCTCTTATCTTAAAATAAGATTTTAGAGATATCACCATAACAAATTAGGCCAAGATATCATGACACATCTTGAAATATGTATTCATGCAACCTACTAGGCACTATGCATTAATCAGTTTTTTAAAATAAATATTTCTGTTATTTTGTAAATAGCACCTTTATATATTATTGTAATCTTTGGTGACAATAGTGTCAGTTTGTGAAAGGTAAACAGTGGCAGTTTACCACATGTCCTATAACCCTGTTCTGATATTTCATCATTGTTAAACGTCCTAGGAGCCCAGGCCTCCACAGGTCTCGAAGAAGTCCTGCATTGAGAGACCATTTATCAAAAATTCCTGCATATCTTTCAGGTCTCCTTCCATATCACTTTCCCTGTGACTCCCTGTGTCCCCACTCTGGTCTCAGTGCAGCTCCTCTAATCCAACATATCCCTTCCAGCCTCCCAGCTTTTGTCTGTGCTACACCTGCTGCCTGGAAGCCTTGTGTGGGCCT
This sequence comes from Tarsius wallacei, assembly GCA_963574415.1. Lineage (NCBI taxonomy): Eukaryota > Metazoa > Chordata > Mammalia > Primates > Tarsiidae > Tarsius > Tarsius wallacei. The sequence goes on from CAUYQG010183967.1 coordinate 66,414, forward strand.
GGGTTGTCTCAGCCTTCAAATCATGACTTCAGTATCATCTTATCAGAGGTTTTTCCTTCACTTCTTGACATGTCAGTAGCTCCGTTTCACCCTGGGCAGCTCTCTGCTTCCCTCTTCTGTAACACTGAACACTGTGATATTTAAATAGTTACTTGTGTGAAATCCATTGATGGGGTTTGGGTCCATCCTACCTCTGGAAGACCTGGTTAAACTTGGCCCCATCTCTAATTGCACGCTTCTTCCCCTTGTGCCCTCTGCCTCTGTGCTCCCACGCTGCAGAGTACAGTCAAGATTGTGTGTCCTGTCCCCAGCATCTTATAACCCTGATGTAAAGATGTCAACAAAAATCCACCTGCCCTCAAATAGTTCCTATTTCTAGAACCCAATTAAAGATCTGAGCATCTCAAGAAAAGCAGTAGATGTCTAATGGCTCTCTGGTGCCATCCTATCATCCCTCTTCTTCCCTCCATGCCACTGGAGTTTAGAGTTAATGGCTTCCCTTTTGAGGGCACAGAAGATATAGCAAATGGTTCTACTGACATGCAGGTGAATTTAGTTTATCCACTCTACCTGTGGCAGGCAGGCCTGCTGTTGACTTTCTCTTAAACACAGACACCCACACACACACACACACACACACATACACACACACACACACACAGCACGGTCTCTAAAGAGTTTGCGATATGCTGTTATCTCCACCTCTTTCATGGTTAGCTAATGCCTGTCTCCCCACTTGCAGGTAAGTTCCTGGAAATTAGGTGCTGTGCCTATTTTGTTCACTGCCACCTTCCTAGTGCTTGACTGACATAAGGCATAGGCACTCATTGAAATATTTGCTGAATGAACAAATGAATGAAATGGAACCCTTAAGGGTGAGTAACATACAACATGAGTGACCATGTGCCAGGAATTATGTCAAATGCTTTGCATCTATCTACTGCTTTATTTCTTAACAATTATATGCCTTGGAGGAATAACTCTGTTGTGATTCCCATTTTACAGAAAAGAAAGTTGAGGTTTCGTGATTTTTTTCTATAAATATCATATTGGAGCCAGCACTCAAACCCATAACTGTTTGACCATAAGCCAAGCTTTTACCACCTTGATTTTTTTGTTTTTCTGTCTTCTGACATCAATAACAATAACAGCAATAATGTTAATAATGACTATTCTTATTGAGTACTATGAGCTCATTATTGTGCTAACCACTTATAAAAGTTATCTTGTTTATTTCTACCGAAAACCTGTGAAATAGTTATTATTATTGTCTCTGTTTTATACATGGGGAAACTGAGGCTTAGACTGTCTCAACTAACCTCATAAGCTGTTTACGTAAAGTTGAGTATAAACTAAAAAGCAGTCACACGTATTCTATGTAACTTAATTTTCCTTTGCCAGATTTAAATTATAAAGACCCTTAGACCTTCTTAATAATATTCAGAGAGGTGATTTCACCCCAGAAGCTCTCTAAGACTGGTGTCTCACAAATGAGATTCCCTCTGTTTCTGGATAATTTTATGTTATTTCCAACAATTATTTTTTATTTCCCTCTGTTGAGCAAGCCAATAATTGGTGACGTCTCATCTGGTCACTTCCCCAGATGACAAATCACATTACTTTGAATTCCCTCATTGCTTTCTAACTCTCTCCAAGGCCAGTGTTCGAAAGCAACAAATGAAACTTTGATAACCTTGTTTGTGATGGGGACTGAGCTTCGGAGGGCCCCTGGTTGCCTGGTTACAAGGCCCTGTGTTCTCTGGAGGCCTCAGTTTCCTGGAGCTGCTGTGGGGACTCAGATCAGGCAGGCAGGGACATACCTTGAAACTTCGGGGCTGTATTCATTTTCTGTGATTATTGTTAGCAAGTTGCCAGAAGCTTAGTAGCTTAAAGTAATTGAAATTTATTCTTCATACCCAGTGCATGGTCCTTCGTGTTGCAAGTTATTCATCCTTAGGGATTAAATTTCTTTCATTCATTCAACAAATATTTTAATGCGTGCTTATGCTTTATGTCAGTTCTGGTGACTAGAAGCCCCAAATCAAGTTGTCAGCTGGGCTGTGCTCCCTCTGGAAGCTCTAGGGGAGAACCTTCTTTGCCTCTTCCAAGTTCTGGCAATTCCATGTGTTCTTTGGTTTGTGACTGCATAAGTCCAATCTCTGCCTCGGTTTTCACACAGCCTTTCCTCTTTTCTGTTTTAGAAAAGCATTTATTGTTGGATTTGGAGCCTGTCCAGTTAATCCATGATGATCTCACATTGAGATTCTTAATTACATTCACATACCTCTTTTTTCAAATATCATTACATGCACATGTACTGGGGTAAGGACCTGAATATATCTTTTAAGATATTATTAAAGTTGCACAGGTGCTGCTGTAGTCTAAAATGTGTGTTTTCCTCCAAAATCTATATGTTGAAAGGTAAAACTTTCCACAGGTGATGATTTTAGGAGGTAGGGCCTTTGGGAGATGATTAGGCCATAAGGGTAGAGCCCTCATGATTGGGATTAGAGCTGTTAAGTTAGAGAGCTCAGAGAGATAGCTTGCCTTTTCACCTTGTGAGGACATGTTGAGAAGATACCTTCTATGGACTAAGAAGTGGGTCCTCACCCAACGCTGAATGTGCTAGTGCCTTGATCTTGGACTTCTAAGCACTAGAACTATAAATGATAAATTTCTTTCTTTTATAAGCTACCTGGTTTATGGCATTTTGCTATAGCAGCCCAAATGGACAAAGATAGATATACTGTTTTTAAATAACTTAGCTGATACTTCCACAACTTGTATTATAAACAATTATTGAGCATTTATTGTGCTGAGCTCTGGGAATTCAGACCTTATCTGAACTCCAAACCTATTTTCTACATTCTCAGAATCTAATCAGCCAGACTGGCAAGGACAATGTTTATGATCCAATGTGTGTCATGTTTCTAAGAAAGGTATGTACAAAGATATTATGTTATGCGTACAGTGAACACATGAGTACAGTGAACATGTGAAGATGGTAAGGCAGACAGTCTAGATTCTTTCTCACCACAGTGGAACCTGAGGCCCAGTGGGACTGAACGGTCTAAGTTCCCATAGCTTGGACCTACAGAACTTAGGCTTGGACCCAGAGCTTCAAGCAATCATTTAGAGGTCATATGCTTCTGTTAGCTGAAAACAAAGAAAACAGAGTTTGTCCTTTTAAAAGGCAGAACCTCATGGTCTTAGTGACATTTCTTTAAAGTCTAGGAACTTTTATTATATCTGTTGGGCAACTGATTGGTAAAATTACATACAAGGGGGACTCCCAAAAACAGAAATTTGTTTATTTAAAAACTGTGTATTTATTCTTACAAGTTTAAACTTCAGTCACCTTCAAAGTACTCTCTGATGCAATACACCCATTGAGATGCTTTTTCCACTGCTCAACACAGTTTTTGAACTCATCAATTTTGACTTCTACTGTCTTTTGTTTTACCTCTTCCACATCAGCAAAATAGTTCTCAAAATTCCTTTGAGGACTTTTTTCATCTAAGGAAACATCAAAAATGTCACTCAGGGTGAGATCGGGTAAATAAGGGAGAGTAGGGCATGGCGGTCATATCGGTTTTGCTCAAAATCTGCTGAACACTCAGTGCAGAGTGGGCAGGTGTGCTTGTAATTAGCCATCATTAAAGGGGCAAATATGATTACAGAATCTCCAAAAAAAAAAAATTCACTGAAACCTAATGCAGCATCTCACAACAATGCTAACTAGTACCCTGATGCCAGTGAATTTGTAGAATATTTACCTGCTGATGGAAGCCTGTAATACAAGAGGTCTGTCTTCCAAAAAATAATTCTGATTTCTCAGGTCCTCCCTTGTAGACTAGTAATTACCCAACACTTTTGCTTTTTGTCTTATCAATTTTCTTTCTCTCTTTCTTTTTCCTTTACCCCTTCCTTTTATTTTTTGAGTTAGAAGATTCTGGATATGGAAACCAAAACTATCTTGACAAGATATTTTCAAATAGCAATAAGACAGGAGAAGCAAGGTCCTAGACCAAGAAATACTATAAATAAACAAATTGACTGTAAATATGCTTCAAATTGACTTCCTTCTCAACCCTGTCCTCTAAGGAAACTTTTATGAAGACTTCGAGGTAAGCCTGCTTCAGTCTGCATCTCTTTCCCACCCTCTTTCATTTACTCTGTTCCCTCACTCACAGCCTCCATCTGGGAGAGGGTTAGTGATGGATGCACAGAGAAGTACTGTGGGCTCACAGTAGAGACAAGAGGAGCTCCGGGGGCGGCACCAACCCACTTGCAGTTGTAAGACCCTGAGATAAATGAAGATCTCTTCCTTACATAATGGACTTCTCTCATCCTGCCCAAATTTCTGCTGTGGTCCAAAATGATTTCCTAAATACATGATGCCTTTCTATTCAGTAGGATGGAAGTTGACCATTGGCATTTCAGCAGGCATCCAGGGAAGAGATAGTATGTTGTATTCTGAAGCCTTCTTATGCACTTTAAGTGTGCTTAGCCTCACCTCTCTCTTATGCCAGCCACAACTGCAGTTCTCTGCCAGTTCCCACCAGCTTTGTACAGGTGCGACCTGGGAGCATCCCACCTAAGCCTCATGGTTTGCATCTTGCCTCTTATCCAGGATCTGCTGCCTCATGGGTCACCACAGGAACTCATGTGTTAGACTTCTCTAGAAGTGAGGGGCAGTCAACACCCCATGAGTGAACCTTTGGTCAATGAGAGATCATTGTTAAGGAATAAACATCTTCCCTTCTCTTCTGTAAGGATGCAGTTCCTGGGGCTTCTTAGAGGGTCCTCTGGGATGGAACAGCCTGTGAGGGACTGTATTGAAACCCCTCCATTCCTGTGTCCCTCTCCATCATTCCTTACTGCTTCCTGGGGTCACATGCTCAGTGATGAACTTGTACATAAGCATTCCTAGGGAACAAAGGTAAGGCCTTTGTCATAAAAGGAATGTTCTTGGCCTGGCATGGTAGCTCATGTCTGTAATCCCAACACTTTGGGAGACTGAGATGGAAGGATTGCTTGAGCCCAAGAGTTCGAGACTAGCCTGAGCAACAGAGCAAGCGCTTATCTCTACAATAAAAAATAAAAATATTAGCCAAACTTGGTGGTGCATGCCTATAGTCCCAGATACTCGGGAAGTTGAGGCAGAAGGATTGCCTGAGCCCAATAGGTGAGCTGTGATTGTGTCACTGCACTCCAGACTGGGTGACAAAGTGAGGCCCTGACTTAAAAAAAAATGAGAAAGAGAGAGAAAATGAGAAAGAAATGCTCTTCTTGGACAGTCTTTACATTAAAACAAGCGTCTATTCTAGTCCTCCCAGGAACTTTAGGATCTGTGGATTTAACGTTCTCATTTTTACCAACCTGCAGGGAACTCTCAAGGATACTAACAAATGGTCATTTGCAATAATGATGCTGAGACATCTTGGGATTTATTTTTTGGGGGACAACTATGCCATCTTTGGCAGAAATTCTTGAGTTGCCCTCAAGGAAGTTTCTTGAGTGACTCACTTTAGAGAATTGTCATCTACATGTCCAATCTAGTTTGACAAGAAATGTAGTTGAAGTCCATTTAAAGATGTTAAACTTCAACGAAAAATGTTTACTAAAAGTTAAAAATGACTGTTGTCTGCTTCTAGCTTTTAAAAAAGATTTCTGTTAGTATCTGTAATCTGTCCCATTAGTTAGAACACCCACTCTGTGTAAAGTGCCAAGTCATATTTCATCTCTGACTATGTAGGTATTTTCACTGGAGAATTATTTTAGTACTATGATACTGTGATGAATCCAATCTAAGTCTACTATTAAGTTGTCATAGCCCTTCACTTGCCTCATGGCTGGGATGGGATTTTGGCCACATTTCCTTCAATGTTGTGCTTTTAAAGATTGCTCCTCCGTTGGGTTGATTCTAACATCTCTGTAACAATTTCTAAAAGCTTTATTCTGATCTGGAAATCAATTTTGTTGAGAAACTGGAGAATCTTCTCCATTTGGTCCAGGGAGGTGGTGGAGGTCTTTTCCCCTTTGTGTGAATTTCATCAAGGATTGCCCTTGATAAAATTGTAAAATATTGGTGCAGTTTTTTATTCATGCATATATTTATTCATTTGTTCCTCCCATATTCACTGCACAAAATAGTGCTGAATGTGCCACCAAGCACTGTGCTAGGTTCTGAAACTGTTTGAGGGAATCACATATAGATTGTATTAGAAAGTGAATTTCTACATATTAATTGTTCCTCTTAAAGGTTCTCATTGTACACTAGTCTTAAAGGTTCCAAAATTGTCTTGCCTATTGCAATATTCATCTTTGTTTAACTCAGTCTTTTCTAACTGTATTCAGTCAAGTAACAGACCCTGTGTCGTGTGTGTGTGTGTGTGTGTGTGTGTGTGTGTGTGTGTCGCTCCTATTAAAAGTTCTTGAAACTCAAGTTCTGGAGAAAAATGAACAACACTGGTATAATGAGTGAGTCTCCTATGAAGACCTTCCTGGAGGAGGGCCCCAGGATTCTTAATCTCTGGGCACTTTTTCCCTGCCTCTCTACACACCCTGGCCCAGACTGAGTGTCAATTTTCCTCCCCATTAAAATAATAAAAGTGAAACATTAAAAAAATGATGTATTGCCCCTCATTTAGACCTTTTTATGTGGCAAGCAGTGTGTCAAGTGCCTTGGATAATCATCTCCTTTGACCTCCAGTCAATCCTCTGAGATAGATTTGAGTGTTCCCATTTTACAGTTGAGAAAAACTAGGATTGTAGCTGTTAAGTAACTTTCCAAGGACACTCAACTAATAAGTTATAGAGATTAATATTGTACCCAGTCCTGCTGACTTTAATAGAATATCAAACACTTTAAACAAACAATTCATTATAATGAATATTAGAAAAATGTAACTAGTATGGTAAATATGTAAGATGACATTTCCTTTTGAAATATATTTGTTTTAGTAACAAAATAAGTAGATGTAAAGGAAATATTATATTAATAATAATCATGTGTTGATACAACAAAAACTGTGAAGGTGATGCACGGATAGCAGAAGTTTGGAAAGCACTGAGCTAAGTCCAATTTCCTCCTGTTGTTCTTATTATTCCTGATAGGCCCCTGGGTGTCCACAGACCCAGTGCCTCTGTGGATTTCACTTCTGGGTGCTTCTCCTTGAACTGAGGTTAAAACTTCATTGGTCCCTCTCACTCTGGGGTCAGGTTCCTTGAGAGCCCACAAACGAGGTCCCTAGGGGCCAGGCAGTTATCACCCTGTGGGGTAAGGCCCTCTGGGAATCCTGACTAGAACTCTAGGATTTCCATAAAATTTCTTTAGTGTTATTTATATTCATTTTAACACAATATTTAAAGCATGCACATCTATTATAAATTATTTAATTTATATTGTAAATTTTTAAAAAATCTGTCATTTGCAGTGATAATTAGAATTTGAAAAATATTTTCTAAAAACTGCCTGCATTTCTTTTTATTCACTTATTTATTTATTTCAAAGATGTGGGGTACAAGTCAGGGTTAGGTATACAAATGTTCATTATGCAGGTACCCTTGTTGATGAGGTGTGCCCCTCTCTCCCCTGGCAGTTTTCCTTAACTGCCAATCCCACCCCCACTTCCCTGGCAGTTTCTCATTACTGCCAATCTCCTTCTGATAGTATTACAATAATTATTCAAGGCCCATTTATGAATGAGAGCATATAGTACTCAGTTCTTTGCTTCTGTGATAGATCACTGAGTATGACAGACTTTAAATCCATCCAAGTTGCTGTGAAGTCCATAAGTTTGTTCTTCCTTTTTTTTTTTTGAGTCGGAGTCTCACTCAGTCGCCTAGACTGGAGTGCAGTGGCCACTCTCGGCCACCACAGCCTCGACCTGCTGGGCTCCGGCGAGCCTTCTGCCTCAGCCTTCCAAGTAGCTGGAACTACAGGTGTGCACTACCACGCCTGGCTAATTCTTTTTTGATTTATTGTAGAGATGAGGTCTCGCCAAGTTGTCCAGGTGGGTCTCAAACCTGTGGGCTCAGGCAATTCACTCACCTCGGTCTCCCAAAGCACGGGATTACAGGCTGAGCCACCGAGCCCAGCCTGTTTGTCCTTCTTTATGGCTGCATAGTATTCCATTTTGTATATGTTCCACATTTTTTTATCCAGTCCAGCTTTGATGGGCAGCATGGTTGGTTCCATGTTTTTGCCATTGTGAATAAAGTTGCAACAAACATAGGTGTTCAGGTATCTTTTTTGTAGAATGATTTGAGTTCCTCTGGGTATAGTTTCTTTTTAAATGGAGTCTCCCTTTATTACATTTTAAAAGTAAAGATTATATATAATACACGATGCTAATACATTATTGTGAATTATTATTTATTAAATTATAAAGATGGTAAAATATCCATTTTTTCCTTCAAGGATAAAGATAAATGAAAAAATAACTGTAATAGTTTTATTTAGGTGAGAGCTTCAAGAGGTGCAAAATTGTATGTAAGCATAGGAAAGACAGAGAGAAAGAACTCAAATAAGAGCATCTGTTGAGTAGAGGCATGCCAACTTCCGTTTATTTCCTAAAATGTTGTGTGAGGAAATTCCCTAGTGTGACTAATTCCAGTGGCAAGTACAGGGGAACCCTGAGACAGGAGGCAATCTAGGTCCTGCAAAGATCAATTAGTCCATTTGAACCATGGAGTTCAGTGGAACTCACTGAGATGGCCCAATCTAAGGCCTCTTGTCTTGTCAGTCTGGGCTTTGGCAATTACTGTGCCCTCTGTCTGGAATGTTCTGCCCCAGGTGTTTACCCATTCTCTCCCTTCTTATAGCTCAGGTCTCTGCTTTGTGTCACCTCTTGAAAGAGGCCACCCCAATGACTATTCATACCAGAATGTCCATTTATGCCTGCCCTGACATTGCTGTTGCTTCACTCTGTCTTGCTGTCCTCTAAACATTAATTTTTGTTCAAAAGTTGCATTATAACTGGCACCAACTCTGGCATATTGTGGGTCCTCAATACATATTTTTGAATTTTTAGCATTGGAAATAAAACAAAATTTTAGTTAAGATTTCCCCCAGGTAATTATTCAGAAAATGGTACAAGTACATTTTATATTTATGTCTGTATCCCTGTCACATCAAATGACTCTGACTCATGACATCACTGTGAGGGCAAAGACCAAATTGGTGTTATTCATTCACAATATATCCACAATGTCCAGCATTATGATTGGTATGTTATAAGTGCTCAATAATTATCTGATGAAATAATAAGCGAAAGAAGGTGAATGAATGAAAGAAATACAAAACAATATTATTAATTCTCATCCATGACTTCACTATGGTCAATTTTAATGCCAAATTTCAGAAAAGATAAAGGCAATTTATTGTATTTTTAAACATGTATTTGATTCAATAGAGGCACACTCACAAATTGTATAATTAATAGCATAGACAGTTTTCTCTCCATTGTACCCTTGGCCCAGTCAGTCACCAAGTCTGGTAGATTCTATCCCTTAGTATGTTAGTACACCATTCTCTCCTTTCTAAATCTCTGCCTCAGCTCAAATACCCAGGACTTCTTGTCAGGGTGATTAGTCTCTCTGCTCCCAGTCTTGTGGCTTTTTGATAACTTCTCTGGACAGCCACAGAGCCACCTTTCCAAAGCACAAATCTCATCACGTCTACATCCTGGTGAAAAAGCCTCAGTGACTCCCCTCAGCTTCCAGGATGAGGCTTGAACTTCTTGCTGGACATTGTAGATATACTGTGAATATTCTTGATCTTCTTTAGCTCATCTTTTGCAAAACTACAGACACAGCAGACCACCTGCAAGTCCCCAGCACAAAAGGACCCAGGCTCCTGCCTCTGTGATGCACTCCTAGTTTCTCAGGGTAGAATTCCTTTCTTTTGCTCAGTCTTGGATATTTCAGTTCAAGCCTCCCCTTTTCCCAGAAGTCCTGTCTAGTGTTCCCTGGTCCTCTAGTCTTACTGAGATACTCACTTCTTACACACTGCCTTGTGCGTAGCAACTTACTAACTCAGTGACCTTGGACAAGTTACTTAATTTCCCTTTGTCTCAGTTTCCTTATGTGTAAAATAGGGATAATAAACTGGTTATTGTAAATTACATACAAGGCATTTTTTTGAATACCTGGGACAAATACTTGTAGCACTTTTCACGTTGTATGTGATCATAAATTTATATTACTCTCTTCTCTGGGGCTACCCTTTCCACTCTCTTAGTTTTCTTACCAAAACTCAGCATCCAGTTTTTCTGGATGGGGTTAGAGTCTTCTCTTGGCTCAGGGAGAGCAAATATAGGTTTGCTATGGAAAGTCTTAGTTATAGGGAAAATACAGCTGGATTTTCAGGAGAGATAGATGGCCTCTTTTAGACTGGGAAGGAGGAAGGGGACCTGATGTGATTCTGTAAGGGTGGAGCGGGGTATCCGAATTCTCACCCTGAAGCCAGAGGAGGCTGCACTGGGTATGGTGCCTGACTGGCTGCTACCGGTTGAGTTGTGGTGAAAAAGCCCCCAGTCCAACCCTGGCTACTGTGGGAATGGAGCTGCTTCCTTGACTTGGTGACAGGACCAAAGATCCGGAGCCCTTCTCCCATATTGCCACAACCACAGGACGTCTTCCCAGATTCTTATATAATCTTGTGGAGGTGAATGGGTTCCCCAAACATGAGTGAGATTAAAACATCACAACTCTGTTAATAGAGGTTTGGAATCATAATTTATTTTATTTACAGCATATAAAGCTAATTTGAAGTTATTTTTCTATCTGAATTATGTGGAATAAATGTATATTTTCTACACCTATGTGATTGCATAACTGTGTGTGTGTGTGTGTGTGTGTTAGTCTGTATGCAAGAGTATGTGTGATATGAAAAGAAAGAGCAGGCACTAGAGTTACCAGATTTAGTAAATAGAAATATGGGATTTAAATTTCAGACTTATACCAAAAATTTTTTATTGATTATCTGAATTCAAATTTAGCTGGACTTCTGTATTTTTTTTTAGAAAGCAGGATTTATTGAGAGGCCAGAAAAACTCCCACAGTGAGAAGGGACCCGAAGGGGTTGCCTGACTTCTGTATTTATCTGGCAATTCTAGCCGATATGTATGTCTATGCGAGTGTGTGTGTGTGTGTGTGTGTGTGTGTGTGTGTGTGTGTGTTTGTGTGTGTGTTTGCCCGCTTGCATGGTATGGGGGCAGGGGGTTCTTGTTTGCATTACAAGATTCGAAATTTAGTTTGCTTTTACTCTTACTTAACTTGGCTAAAGATTTAGGGAGTCCTGGAAAGAGGATAAAGAGACATATTCTAAAAGCCAGCTTGGTGGAAGGAGATTTTCAAAATTCAGAGATCTAGGCACAGCAGCTTTAACAACAACACTGAGATCCCTTACCTTCAGTAAAAGGGACCAGCTTCTAAGTAGTCTTCAAGAGCAAAGAAAAGCCTCAGAGGAGAGGCATGGAATCTATCAATCTGTCTTAGCAAGGTATGGTGGAAACTACATGAGCCAGAAACAAGTCTTATATTTGCTGTGTGAGCCTAAACCAGTTACTTAACCTTTCTGAGCTCTAATTTCATTATCTATAAAATGAAACTGACAAGAGCTTGTGAAAATGTACACAGAGAAGAGTGCCTGGCATTTTGTAATAATTATGAACTTTGGATTTTCTGAGATGATTTAAAACAGTTAGCCAGAGTCAAGTATCCAGAAGCATAATTAGCCGGCTTCTGTGTTCCATCTTCTTCCCATATTTTCCTTCTTCTCAGTGGAATCAGCTTTGCATTGATTCTTGACTTCCAGAGACAGCAGCACTTGGCCATGGTGTCTATTATTTTGTATTATCAAGAATACCATCTAGAAATAATGCAGCTCATGCTGGGGCAATAGGTGTAAGTCAGAACTGCTGCATGTAAACAGAATGTCTCAGGTCCACCAGGATTTCCAGTTTAAGATCTGCCTTGGGTCTGCTTACATTCCTGACCTTTTAAGGCGGAGCCTCTCTGTCCCTGACACAACCCACGTATATTTTTGATAGTCACAAAGGTACATTGACTTGAAAAGGGCAGCCTGCCTCCTCGTGTAACTATGATACTCATGCCTCCTTATCCAGAGAGCCATTCCCAAACCCTAGGACAAGTGTGTGGGTGGCCTGAACATACACACGGCCTTTTCTTCCTGAGCAGTCTAACAGCATTCTGGGGATGGCAGCTGGAATGTGTTCTGCCTGTCAAGCTTAAATAGTTTCAGTTTCTATCTCTGGCCCTACCAGGTGCTTCGGCAGTAGGACAAGGCTTGGGTCTGGGCATTTTGCAAAATTTCTTCCACTAACTTGGATTTATAATTGCTTCATTGATGTGCCTCATTCCTGTAAGAGAATGAGAGACCATTCTCTTGACTACCATGCCATCAGAGGAGTATTAAAATGCCCATGAATTTAATTAGTTCAGCCCTAGTAAGCCAATCATTGAATGCCTTTGAGTGCATATTAGCAAAAGCTAGAGCTCTGTTTGGCTTCAACCTCTGTGTTCCAGCCTCCTGCTGTGGACATTATCCTTCTGGTCCAGCTGCTGCTTCAAAGAGCCAATCATCTTGGATGGTTCCACAGTAAAGAATTAAAGTTTGTCTACAAGTCCAGTCTGAAAGGGCTCTTTTCCAGATGACTTGGTTTTATCAGCCACAATAACAGCCAGTCAATGAGCTATCTATGGACACATGCATGGTTGATCCAATTCAGTTGTTCAGCTACCTGAAATAACATCAATCCCATTGATTGCTTTGCCATTAATGGCTATCAGCCCGTATGATGACTGACCAAAAAATTCTATTTGATTGGGAAATTATCAGTGGAGTCATAAGCATGCCTTGCAAATATGGCCAGGGTGGATTTGGGGGTAACTTTTCTTTTCTTAACTCCAAAATATGAGTCTTCCTGATTGGAATTATAATCAGGAAATGGCATGTGTGTAAAGGGGAAGGGGGTGGAGGGGCAGAGGGTGCCACAACTTTGGGACCAACAATCCTTTCAGTGACCGTATGTGAGGCTTCTCCTTTGATCATAGCCAAAGGGGATCTTTCTAGTTTTAATACTTGTAATTGCTAATTGCTATGAATTATCAGTTCATTTCTCACAGACACCCACTTATTCTCCTAAATCCAGAGACATCGGTAATGGCAACTGGGCTATTCCATAATTTTAACAATTACATTAACTACATATGAACTGAGTTAATGTAGGGTGGTTGCCCACAGTCTGCTTTTTTTTTTCTATTTTGCTTCAAGTGGCAATTTTGTTTCGTCAATCTACCTACCTATACCTACATCTATTTATCTATCTATCTATCTATCTATCTATCTATCTATCTATCTATCTAGGTATCTATTCTATCCATCCATTCATTCACCCATTCATCTATACATATATTGTGAAAGAAAAATAAAACCTTAGGACTCCAAACTCTGTGCCAAAGGGAAAGTTAAGCTTGGGGACTAAGTAATGAAAAGAAAGAAAAAAGAAAAAGAGAGAGAGAGAAAAAGAAAAGAATGCAAGGAGGAAGGAAGGAAAGAGAGACGTAGATTTAGACAAATGAATAATTGAACTTTTTGCCCCATTTCCTTCTTCCCCCATGTAAAATCTAGACTCAATGAGCACTAATCAAAGCCTCTGTGAGATTGTAACCACATGCCTCATTGCCTACCTTTCCTCTTTTTTTTTCCTTCCCCTCTGCTTGCTCCCTTCCATTTAAATGTTAACATTTCCAAAACCCTCTTATGAAAAAGCACAGGCCACAGATCCTACTGAGATATGTATTTCTTTTTTCCAAGTGCATCCTCAGCCTTGGCAAAGTAAGTCTCTGAATGATTAAGATCTGCCTCGGTTACTTTTTAATTTACAATATATATACACATACACATACATATTTTATATATTCTTCATATTTTTCTGGTTGTGTTCATGTATTTCTCACTTGAACAGAAATGACAAAATCTAGTCCACTGCACATTCAAAGGCTCAGAAAGTATTTTATACCAAAAGTCCCCAAATACACATTATATTATTTTGGGAACTAGGTAGGAACTAAATAATACAATTTTTAAGAATAAGAAGACTTCAAAACCTAAAATTACATTGAAACATTAAATTTATGGTAAAACATAGGAGAATATCAAAAAGCCATTTTATATGAAAAACATCTTTTTTGGTAAAATAAGACTGCAGAATAAGTACAGAAAGCATGAAAATGGAAACACACAGAGTAAAACTATTTAAAAACCCGGAAGTGCAAATACATAAATGACTTCTGCACTTGGAAAACAGAAATTAATATATTGCATCAGTAATATACATATTTTCAGATAAAAATATACTTTTCCAATTTGGGTTTTTGGGTTCTAGAGAAGTTTAATCAGATTATACAGGGTGGGGAAAGAGAAGCAAATGAGCCAAAGTAATTTGCAGTCAGTCTTTCTCATTAGTGGACATGTCACTGATAAATTCAGGTTCTGAACACAGCTTTGCCCATGCCTGGTGGGTTCTGTGCATTTCTCTTGACCCTCTGCAAGGAAAAGTCTTTTCTATATGAGGGTTTTGATTTCTGCTTAACTAGCAGGGGTGTGGGACTTTGTTTCATTGATAGCTGCTCAAGTGTACTGCTTATCTTGGCTAGGACTGAGAAAGTTTCATTTTAAATTCCACCTTGTTATATTTTCTAAGATTAAATTAGACAGTATCAGATAGACTCAAGGAAACAGAACAGCAGTTGTGACATCATGCACATGATCTGATAAAACTATGATTTAAATTAGGTGACCAAATTTTCTCTCACTTCTTAATCAACCTGTTGAGCTAAATTTGACTACAGATATCAAATTCAGATACTTGATGAAATGCTAAACATCTTACATCATCATCATAGAGGTGACAAGTGATGGTGCTGTCATCAGATAACATTTCTCTGAGGGGAAAATAACTTTTGTTTGACTAGATGCCAAGCATTTTTTTAAAAATTCAAATTATATTTAAGTGGCAACTGATATTTACCATCTTCAGAGTACAGAATGTTTGTTTTCAGTAAAGGAAGGACTCCTTGTTCTCTGTGATTGTGAATAACAACAGACTCTGGGACACTTTACACTTCTAAAGGAATGCTTGGAGGCTGGATGTGGAGGCTCATGTCTGTAATTCCAACATTTTGGGAGGCCAAGGCAGGAGGATTGCTTGAGGCCAGGGGTTCATGACCGGCCTGTACAACACAGTTAGACCTCAATCTTTATGAAATAAATACATAATAATTAGCCAGGTGTAATGGTGCACACTCGTAATCCCAGCTACTCAGGAGGCTGAGGTGGGAGGATCACTTGATCCCAGGAGTTTGAAGCTGGAGTGAACCATGATTGTGAGATCCTGTCTCTAAAATAAATAAATAAATACAAATTTTAAAAAGAATGCTTAGACTGCCATGCAACTTATGTAGAACAAGCATGGCTCAAGAGGCAGAATTCATTATGACCATACCGCTGTTCCAGTAGCTATGCTTTTGGTATAGCTAAAACCAATGTCTCAACTTCTCTATACTTTTACTTTCTTTCCGTTCTTTCCTTACTTTGTTACTCACTGGCTCTATGATCCTGGCGGGAACAATTTACTTGCTCTGAAACTCAGTTTTCCCATTCGGATAATGAGGGGTTGAGGCTTACTCTGAGGTTCACACCATTCGTTCTGATGGCATGCTCAGCAGATGCCATGCATACAAGCACTTTCTTTGTGTACTCAGATTTAACAAAGTTCAGAGGACTACAACAACTTATCAATTGGTCTCTGACAGTGAATCAAAGACAGTCATGCATTGTTGGCTATGGGAAAGGTAAGATATCAGGTAGAAAACCCACTTTTCTCCCATTCAATGAAACTGTCACTGTACAAACAGCTGAGAATAAAGTTCCTTTAGATTTTACTTTGAATGATCTCTAATTTAAATAATTTTTTAAAGTAAATAATGTCCAACTTTGGTATTCTGTCTTAGTTAACGAATTGCTTTTTCTATTCCCCATAAGTGTTTAGAAGGCACAAGTGTTTTGTGAGTCTATAACAAGGAAATGCAATGTCTCAGTGATGAGAATTAATAAATTGCTATTACAAGAAGTAATGGATCTCCCAAACAGTACTGCAAAAAGAAATCAGATATGAAAGAGTAAATATGGCATAATTCCATCTACATAAAGTTGAAAGACAAGCAAAAATAATAGACAATAAAAGAAATTTGACTAGCAGTTACATCTGCTGGGCTTATGATGGGGAGAGGCCTGAGCAGGGTTTCTGGAGTTGTGGTGAGTTCTGTTTCTTTATCTGGGTGGAGGCCACGTGGTTGTGTTGGCTTTAGGGAAATGTTTGTGATTTGAACACTTTCTTAAGTGTACAAATGGATGCACCTACTTAAAATGAATACATAAATAAAAGATATGCGGGGCCAGATGCTCTGGGAAAGGCAGTACAGAAAAACCACATTATCTGTTGAGTGTTTCCCATGTGCCAGGCTCTGGTAAAAGGCTTGTGGATACATTATCTCATTTAATTCTCACAACATTACCAAATACTATTGTTATCCCAGCTTACTGGTGAGAAACCTGCAATGCAGAGAGATAAATTAACTTGTCCAAGGTCCTTGCAGGCAGTAAGCGATAGAGACAGGCCACAAAACACATACTTTTGTGTGGTGAATGTAGAACACCTGCTCTGAACCACGGAACTGCAGAAAGTAGTGTGCTCTGTCTGGACCAGTGTATATGGGCATAAGTCCTGGAGGCTCAGTTTCCTCCCTGCCTTGCTAAGCTCTCAAATTCTAGTTCAATCTGAACCAGCTAGTGGATTTATAATTTGCGTATCTCTCCACTGCTCTTCTTGTCCCTCTTTCTCTCCCCTCAAAAAATCTCCTGTTACTGCTCAGTGAAATGTTAGCATACAAATGGAACTTTAGTCTGAAGTACAATTGCAGAAACTTAAAAAAATTCCTTTGTAGGTAGATGAAGTAACTACTTAACTATCTTGCGGTGTAAAGACTGTCTGAATCTGTTCTAGGGGTCCATTGCTATTGCTACCATCTAATACAGTTGTATCAGCCTTTAAATCCTCATTGCTGCACACCCAATCCGTACAGGGGCTGGTTTCCCTAAACAGGGCCCTGCTCTGCTGCAGTCCTTTTCATTTAAATGGGGTTTTACCTGGATAACGCAAAAGGCATTTTGAGGAATGCATCCCAGCATTTGAGGCTACTCCCAGCAGAACAACCTGCCATTTGTGATGCCTCCTTCAGGTTAAACATTTTAGATTAATCAATAAGTAAATGGCAGATAAATGGCATAAGCCCCATGTCCAATATAAATGAGATCAACTGAAGAAGCAGAAAAGGGCACTTTTGGCACCATCCAACACGCCTTAGGAAGTGCTGCCTTCAGCTCTGCTGACTTGGGGTGCCAAGTGAA
This sequence comes from Tarsius wallacei, assembly GCA_963574415.1. Taxonomy (NCBI): domain Eukaryota; kingdom Metazoa; phylum Chordata; class Mammalia; order Primates; family Tarsiidae; genus Tarsius; species Tarsius wallacei. The sequence goes on from CAUYQG010183967.1 coordinate 83,914, forward strand.
TGGTGAAGCACATCATCCGGATGTTTTAGAACATCGGGGTGTCTGGCGTCTTTTACCTTAACACACAGACTTCATTTTGAGGTGCCAGCCATACTACCGTCCCAAATCTCCGTCACCCAGAAGAAAGGTCATGACTCCGGTGAGACGTTCTCCTTCCTCCAATATAAATCTCGCCCTGAAATACAGTGGCAAGAAAATGCTGGGGCCAGAGCAGAAGCAGCACTGGCCTGGAGGATTTGCCAAACACTGCCCTAAACATGCTTTTCATAAGGAATTCCATTCATTTCTCCCAGTTCTGTCTGCTAATTTACTTCAGTTACACTTTTCAGATGTGTAATATCTCATTTTTGAGGAAAAATATGTTGCAGCCAAAAGAGCTGACCTTCGTGCATTTTCAGACTCTGCCGTGTACCTGACAAATGAGGGACCAAGGCCCTTCCACATTCTGTTCGGGGGTCTATTGGCTGAGGAATCCTTGGTCATCCCACCTGCCTGGCGTCTAGGATCATGATGAATTGTCTCCAACTCTAGCCTCAGATTGTTTTTTAACATTTAATTTAGTTTCTTCCTGTGCTTGGATGAACATGGCCATGTTATGGATTTCTGCTCTAATGTACACCAGCAGGCTGGAAGAACAAGCCTCAGCAAGCTGTGGAAATTAGAGAGGCTGGATCAATAGGCAAGGTCACGACCCCCCGGCTCCGATTCTGTACACTGTCCTGAAATTCTCTCCCCTGAAAATCTTCCTGCTGTTTCTAATGTGAACCCATGTGTATTCTCAGAGAGGAATGCATGTAAACAAGCCTTCCCTAGCCTCTCGCATCTCAGAGAGAGACACCCATAATCACAAGCACGAAAAAATGTATGTAAACAACAACCTAGGAATATTAACATTAGGCATTTGCTTTATGTGCAGTTTGTCAACTCCCTTGTCCAAAAGGCCCTTTCAGAAGGAGGACAAATAAATGAGGACAAAGAGACAGACGACCTGCCAATTCTGGAGCACACCTCTAGGAAGTGATCCTGTATCATTTGCAGACCTCAAACAAAGGGATAGGATCTTCTGTGCCTACGCCTTGAAATTTTTATGAGACACAAAGTTGTAAAATTCAACCTGATTTAAACTCTAAGAAATATATCTGGGCTCAATAAGACAGGTGGAAAAGAACATATTTGAAAATATTTTAAAAGACAGCAGGTGCCTTTTAGATCTTGTCAATGTAAAGGAACTACATTCCAAACACAAAGCAGTATTGTTAACAAACCAGTTTTCCGACTGGAGAGTTAGAAGTTGATGTTGTTCAGAGTTATAATTCTCCTGGGTGGAAATAACTAATGCATCAAAACTTCAAATCTGCAAAAGCAAACCTGCTACTGGTAATTTATCATATTCACTAATCACTGGTTCCAAAATGACCTGACATCAAAATGATCAATTTGGGAAAGAACAAAAAATCCTTAAAGATCTGTCTTTGGGGAGAAGGTTAAGGGTGTGCAAAACAACAGGAAAAAATGAAGGGAGGTTTGGGTCCCTTTTCATCTGGAATGTGGGCACCCTGTTCACTTTGTAAATCTGAGACCACCTGTCCCAGAGAAGCAGTATTTACTTTACATGGAGAGTAAGTTTAGTATGGGACATGGCACATCTTTATTTAAACCCCTTATTCAGGAACAATATTGAGAGAACTTTCTAGAACCCAGTATTTCTACAGTGCTTGGTAGTTTTGCTATATAAATTAGATAATTGAATTATATTTGAGGATGTGGAAGTGTGATTCCCCTGCTTCATTTTTGACAAACCACATGGCATACAGTATATCAGGGTTTGTAAGTGAAACAACATCATACTTTAAATCTCCAAATGAAAAGTTAGTTGTTGAGAATCTTGCTTTATGCTTGGAAATGTCGATTTTTTTTTCTGGCAAAGAATACTATTTGCAAGAATTCTGGAAAATGAGTGTGTTTTCTTTGTCAACCAAGGGAATAATTGCAAAGAAAAAGAGTAAATCTTGCACTTTGCCAGTACTTCATTTTGATTGAAAAATACACACACAAACTCCTGTTTTCTCTGTAGATACTGCAAGAATTGCATGTGCTCTTATCCTACAGAAATAGCCTCAGTGAAAGATCTATATATGAACAGGGTGTAGATGAGGATTGGTGAGAGAATAATTTAGGAGATACAGAAACACAAGTGATGAGAATTTTTCCCTACTCAGTGAAGTCTTTCAGTTGGGAAATACACCCTACTTTTGATCACAATGGCAAGTCACAATGAGTGTCTGGATGCATAAAGTGCAACTTAGAATCATAAAGTCTAGAGAAGCATTTAACCTAATCTCAAAAGTGTTTCCTTTTAGATGAGTAAATTTATGATCTCAGTGCCTAAGATCCTGAGACATTGAGACATCTTGACCAAGGTCTACACAACCGACTGGAATTCTGCACTCTATCTCCTGATACAGGGCTTTACCTTCATATAAAGTAAATCCCTGTTACATTTATCTACTCTAATACAGGCTTCCACCCCCTAATGCAGGGTTCTATCGCCCATAGAGAACTCTATTACAATAAAGGGTTCTGCCTGAATACAGGGCTCTACCCTAATGCAAGCCTCTATCCTAATACAGTGTTCTATTCCTAACATAGGATCTGTTCTCCCATATAGGAATGTACTTCTGTTCTTGTGATTTAATGCTGCATAACAAGTTACCCCCAAAATAGTGGTTTAAAACAATTAACAGCATGTAAGTGTTCATAAAGCTACAATTTGGACCAAGATTTAGGTAGATAGCTTATCCCTGCTCCATGAGGCATCAGCAGGATATCTTGAATAGTCTGGAGACTCCTTGACTCACAGGTTTAGTGGCTGATACAAAATGTTGGCTGAGGCCTCAGTTCCTCTGCATGAGGGCCCGTCCACATGCTCTCTCCATCTGGTAGTTTGAACTTCTTCATCCAATAATGGCAGCTTTCTCAGAGTGAAGCGAGCCTTTCCAAAATATCTAGCCTTGTAAGTCACATAGCATCCCTTCTGTCTCATTCTACCAGTCGAAGCAATCATAAGTCCCTGCCCAGATTCAAGTGGAGAGCATACAGACCTCGCCTCTCAGTGGGAAGAGCAAATGGAAAAGAAGATATTGTTGCATTTTGGAAAATACAATCTGCTATAATCTCCTTACAGCCACAACAATTCAAATCCCTCCCACATGCTAAATATTCCCATGTCCTCCCTCCAAGGCTTCACATCTCATCCCACTGAAGCATCAGTCAGAAGTCTGGAATCTAATCGTCTAAATTAGGCAGGTCCAGATAAGGAGAATTTTCTACTGAGGATTCTTGGTTTTAGCTCCTGGAGAGCTGGTCTTCTTGATATGAAGCCCTGTGAATGAGATGAGGCTCCATGTGGATAGCTCATCTCTGCTCCACTTGGCGTCAGATAGGGTGGCTCCAAGACTGGGCACTGGAAACATCTGAAGGTCATTCACTCTCATGTCTGAGAGCTGGTGCTGGATCTTACTGCCCCAATTTCTCATTACATGGGCCTTTCCATGTGGTCTCTTTGTGGAGTGAGTTTGGTCTTCCTCACAGCAGGTTGACTGGCTTCCCTAGAGCAAACATTCTAAAGAGTTGACCTGGCTGGAAGCTATAGTTTTTTCATGAGCTATTCTCAGAAATCACATGCCATCACATGGCTGCACTTGATTGAAGCCTTCCTAAGCTCTGTCCAGATCCAGGTGGAGGAGCCCTAGCCTTACTCTCAGTGAGAAGAGTCTCAAAGCTTCACAGTGTAAGAATTGCAGATGGGATGGGAACTATCAAAGTGGTCATTTAGGGAAATGTAATCTGCTGGAATGGCTGTCTTGCAAAACAGTGAACTCCTTTTCCCTGGTGTCATTCACACTGAGGCTGAATGACCAGCAGGCACAAGTGCTGTAGAGGGATTCTTACTATGGATAGGAATTTTGACTAAATGACTTCTGAAGTCTCTTCCAACTCTCAGACTCTATGATGCTATAAAAAGGTCAAGTGAATCCAGGCAATCTGAAGATTTCAGGAAGCTGAACTATATAACCCCATGGCATATAAGAAAAGGGGTTGGCATAGGAGGACATATGGATAAATTGAAGGTGCTGAGGATGCAGCCATAGGATAGCCTGTGTCCAAACACAGTCACCCTGTCTGCTAATAAGAGCACAGAGCCGTGACCTCAGCCAGCACACAGAGGCATACTGTCCAAGCTAGTGAGAAAGGTGGCAGCTCACATGGGAATTTATATTGACTTAAAGCCAGAGTGAACCTGCAGGCCAAGAAGAAAATGGGTTATTTCCTTTGCTGGCCCAGAATGTAGACACATGCAAAAAGCAATGAACCTTTAGACCAATAGGAGGGAAATGTGACGCTGTGTGTGCAAGGGCTTTATAAACTGCAAGGCAATGTGTCAATGTTGTTTATTGTGTTAGTACTTCCATTCATACTGTCCAGACGTTTGTCAACAAAGCTGAAGCCTCTCTTGCGCTCTGTCCCACACATGGATTGCTTACATTTGGTTAAATCATCTTTCCATGAAGTGGTTTGTCTGTGTGCATTTCCTGTGAGACCCCTGCTTAATATTCCTAGTCAATCAATCAGCTTGGTTACAATATTGGCTCCTGACCAGCGGCAGGGGCTGTTCTAGTGGACACAATCTCATGGTGTACTCCTGGACCTGTTGGTCGTCTTTAATTGTGTCCTCTTCTTGTCAGTTTTTCAAAGCCAGGGACTTTTTCTGCTGCCCTCCACTGGGCTGGCTTCCAACAGTACCTTGCTCTGGGGCAGAATTGTACTGGCGAATGCATAATTCAGTGGTTTGTACTTTGCATCTATTAACCATGGCACCAAATGCAGGAATGACACAATGGTGAGACTTTTGCTTAGATAGTGTTTTTCCTGAGTGAAGCTTAACATTCAAACCAATTTATAGTTCCTTTGCATAGTGGATAAGTATCATAATAGACTTTTAATAGATGACTCGACGGAAATACATACATTATAAGGTCGATGTCACAGCAAATTACTATAAGAGGTATAATTCAAGGGCCCTAACTCTTCATATCTAACATTTACTACTAGAGTATGCATAGTACATAGTAGGTTTTTAAAAATATCCGTTAAACTTTATTATATTATCGATAGTCAATTAAATAAAATGCAATTTCAAGGATTTTTTTTAAATCCAAGACTGACTTAAAACAGATTCATTCAATTGGTTTGAAAATCTCCAGCAGAATTATAATCATTATGTTTCCACTGGATAAATGATAACAGCCAGATAAGGTGCCAACTAATTAAATATCATTGTTTACTTGCCTTTTTGTTAGTTTTGAAAGTAGACATAGAGCTGTAGTGTACAGTTTTATTTATTTTTCATATCTTACACTTAGATATCTTTTACAAAATACAAATATTCATAATTCTATTTCATCTACCAAAACAAGCCTAGGAGAATCTGTTTGCATAGAGATTAGTATTTCTATTTCAGAGATAGGTATGAAAAGGTTAAAAGTGATTCATTCGGAATTAAAGCCTAGGCCAACCCATTCTCTGGCTTAATTTTTTTCTACTGCATTGTGATATTAGATAATGAAATAGTAATAATAATGATAATTGTTGTTATTCTTCATTAAACAAGTATTGTATTTCAGGCCCTGTGCTAAGTATTTTACCCCCATTATCTCATTTAATCTTCACAACTCTTGAAGGAGACACTATTATTAGTGTCATCTGATAGATGAATAACCAAAGGCTCAGAGAGTTTGAGCAACTTGTGTCAATCAACGCTATAAAACTAAATAGCTAAAAAAAAAAAAGTGGATTGAAAACCATGCAAAAGTGTTTACCCACAATGCTGTACTATTTCTTGTGGTTAACTGGAGACAATGGGAAAGAGAGTGAGTGATGAGTATGTTTGAACATTATTTTTTATTTGAATAGCAATTTAAGTTTCTAAAATTATGATTCAATCATTGTATGAAAGAAGCTCTTGCTTCTGCTTCCTCCTTCTCCCCATGACATTGTTACAGACCAGTTGATGTTCAAGTAGGAGGAATGTGCTCTGGAGTGAATTTATATTTTATAAGATGGAATAGGCCATTTTCATGCCCCATTCACTCAGTCCTGTTCTCTATCTGTATCCTGGTAACACCTAAGTGTTTGTCCATTCAAGGATAGCATCCAACTTGGACAGACCAGTCTGTGTAAACCACACTTTCCAGTTGCCTGGTTATCATTACTAATGTATCAAAATCATTTCTGGGAACTTCTGTGTGTCTTTCCACACAGTGAGCCATAATTTTCTTATTCGACATCTTGCCTGCCAAGAAACCAGACTTCTCTGTTAATCTGCCTGTTCTCTTCTGCCTAGTATTAGTCATTTAGGCTTCATCTCAGTCCCTCTCACTGATGTCAGCAGCAGTGATGGGAGGACATTTGATTCAGAAAGTTTCTTTAAGAGTGCTGTCATCCTGATATCCTTTAATCAGAAAAATTGGGGGAAACATCAAATGAGCTCCCAGACTTAATTCAGTCTGACCCTGAGGGGTTTCTTGATCTAAGTGTCAAATTGAGCAAAACAAAACCAGGTTTCTGAGTTCCACCATATGGACTCCCTTAACTTTTGTCTCCCTTAACTTCCTATCACAGCGCTAAGGATCATGGGATGACTGAAGTAAGAGACTGTGTTGTATTTCAATCAACATTGCTGCTGGTTTGAACAACAAACCTATGGCCATAGTATCCTTCCACATTTTCTCTCTGAACCTAAAACCATAACCTGGGTCTAGATGCTTCCATTTCTTTTCTTCTTTTTTATATTAACATGTGTCCCCTCTTCAAATCATTAGCCTTTTTGATTAATGGGAAGACAAGTCAAAAATTTCCCTTGATTGCATCTTACATAAACCAGAAAGTCCCATGGCTCCCAACCACTTGTTTGTCCATGTCATGTGTAATCACAACATACAAATAGCTTTAAGAGTGAGGACTGTGGTAAACTAATACCACCATCTTCCAGGAAATTTTTAAAAGTTATGTATTGCCTGTGATCCTTACCTATCTGCCATAGCAATTTTCTTCAAGGTTCTTAATGAATGACCTCCTTAGGGTTAAATCAAGGGAATGCCATTTGGTCTTTAGTCTCTGTCTCCTCACTTTGTAGCTCTTACACTGATGACCATTCCTTCTCTCCCATTTCCTTAGTGCTTTTCTCTCATATAGGGACCTCAGTCTTTGGCCATCAGATTTTATTTCGCCAAAATCTCACTTTAAGTGTATTTATCTTGTCTTAGGTTTCAATGTGGATGTGGATGCTTTTTTGGCTCCATCTTGTATCCCTTATTCTGCATTATTTTTTAAGATCAGCATATATGGAGTGGGAGGGGAAAAAAAGATCAGCATATACCAAACCTAACCCTTCATTTCTCCTCAAAATATTTTTTCCTGATTTTTTAACATGTAAAATTAAGGTAGATGTGGGCTAATATAGTAGCAGGAAAAATAAGAAGAAACAAATGTACTTGCAAGACTTTCTCAAGGACTAAATATAAGATTTAACACCTCGTGAGAGATAAGGAATGATTAAAAGATAAAGTATTATTAGCCTAAGTATCTGCTTAGTGTTCCTGCCGCAGGCTCCAGGTCACTTCTAATTCCATTCTATGTTCGTATTTTATCTTTCCCCAACTAGCCAAAATGCTTTATTTAACCACACATTTTTTTGTCCTCTGCTAAGGCCACCATAGCAATAGGTTAAACATATATTTGTTTAACAAGTGAATAAATGCAATAAATTTTTACCCTTTCTTAAGGAGATTGGTGTGACCTTCCGTGGCTGCCAATAGCTTTGAATCTTCATTCTCTCAATGGAAGGTCTCTCCTGGCTACTTTTGGAGGTTGTTGTTGTTTATGATTTTTTGTGATCGACGATGAGATTCTAAAATCCATGTGATGCTTTCATGTAATCTGCATTGGAACTCTCCTGGAAGCACAATCATTCCAGGACTTGGTCAATTTTGTTGCGAGGTCTAGGCCTCTCCTGCAACTTCCAGCTGTACCAGGGCATTCTGTGGTCCCCGTGGAAGACAGAATAATGAACCCCCCAAAGACATTCATGTCCTCATCCTGTAAACTGTGAATATGTTGGGTTACACAGCAAAGGACTTTGCAGACGTGAGTTAAAGGTCTTGGGATGGAAGAATATCCCAGGTTAACTGGGTGGGGCCAGTGTAAGCATAAGTATCTTTGTAAGAGTAAGAGGGAGGCAAGAAAGTCAGAGAGAGAGGTGATGATGGAAACAAATATTAGTGTCGGAGACCTGCTCCCACAAAGTCGAGGGGTTCCCAAAGGTGGAGACGGCATAGGCGTTTGGGGGGAGAGAGGGGGAAGAGAGAAAGACCGGACACCTGTTAAAGGGGTGCAGATGCCATTTTATTCTGGGTAGTTGTGAGCTTATATTTCTCCCTACCAGGGAGATATTCCCTGTAACAAAACGAGTCACTTACAGCAAATTACATGGTTTCTTTTCGTCATGTTAAAACGATACTTAAATTTAGGTATTCTCCTTTTTGCTTGGCCAATGTTCTAAGGGCGGAGACTATTTACACCCAAAACAACATAATCCCAACATGATGACGTTATCCTGTAAAAAAGTCCCCATAACCCGCCAATATAAAATCTCAAAATTACAAAATTATAAAGCTTCTCATTAAACAACTCTACTTAAAACAAAACTCATATCTCAAATTAACTAATACATATTATAACCTTTTTAACAAATTTTACTCTTTACAAACTTAACTTTCTTATTCAAATCATCCAGGGAAACCGTTTATCTCCATAACAACAGTCACTGGCCCAGAGCTTTGGAGCAGTCTTTGTGTGGAAGAATATGTATCTGGGGATCTTTCCACACCTGGTGCAGACAGGTTAGATGTTTCTTTTTCATGGATGAGGCTCTTGGTCTTTTAGGCGCC